>VZRE01004074.1:373639-437714 GCA_013396775.1 Cephalopterus ornatus
CGGCGCGGCGCGGGGGGAGCGCGGCGCGGCAGAGGGGGCGCGCAGCCACACGCGGCGGCGCGCAGCACCCCGCGCTCGGACTGCGAGCAGCGGTGAGGATGTGAGTGAGGAGCAGGCGGCGCCGCTCACCACGCTGCTGCCGCCGCCGCCGCCCCCGGGCTGCTACAGCTCCGGCGGCGCTCGGGGAAGCCGCCGCTGCCGGAACCGGACAGCTCCGTGCGGGTGCCCCTTTTTCGCTCGCGGCGGCGGATCGGCACGAACCGAACTGCGAGCTCACGAGGCAGCCGTGGCGGGTGGAAGGTGACCCCCCCATCTTCCTCCGTGCACCTCCGCCTCCTCCCGGAGGAGGAGCAGCAGCAAGCGGAGAGCTAGAGAGCGCAGGGAAACAGAAGTGGCTAGAAGGCGACCCCCACCCAGCCCCCCGGAGGAGCAGTGAAAGCGGTTCCCAGCCCACCGGGGCAGCAGCGGCAGGACCAGGTAGAAGAAGCCGTCTCGGGCAGCAGGAGCGAATTAAAAGCAGGCGATCCCCCTGCTGAAAGGGGCAACAGGATCAGGTACGGAGAGCCACCCCCCCTGCAGCCCGGGGGGGAAGACTGAACCAGCCCCTACCCCGGCGGCAGCGACAGCAGCTCCGCGGCCAGCAGCACCATGTCCGCCGCGCAGGTGTCCTCGTCGCGGAGGCAGTCATGTTACCTGTGCGACCTGCCCCGCATGCCCTGGGCCATGATCTGGGACTTCACGGAGCCCGTCTGCCGGGGCTGCGTTAATTACGAGGGCGCCGACCGCATCGAGTTCGTGATCGAGACGGCCCGGCAGCTGAAGCGGGCGCATGGCTGCTTCCAGGACGGCCGCTCTCCGGGCCCCCCGCCGCCGGTCGGCGTCAAGGCAGTGACGCTCTCCGCCAAAGAAGCCGCGGCGGCGGCGGCGGCCCAGCAGCAGCTCAACCATGTGGATGCCACCTCCAAGGCAGCCTCGGCGGGGCTGACCCAGTCCAGCTTGGACCGCTACGGCCTCAGCGCCGCCGCGGCGGAGCAGCGCAGCCGATTTGAGTATCCGCCGCCGCCGGGCAGCCTGGGCAGCAGTCACGGCGCCCGCCTGCCCAACGGGCTGGGGGGACCCAATGGCTTCCCCAAGCCGCCTGAGGATGGGCCGCCGGAGCTGAACCGGCAGAGCCCCAACTCCTCCTCCTCCTCTTCCTCCTCCCGCCGCGGGGCGCACGGGGGGCTGGTGTCCGGCCTGCCCCCGGGGGCCGCTGGCGCCCAGATGAACGTGCCCCCCAACCTGCTGCCGCAGACCCTGCTGAACGGACCCGCCGCCTCCGGCGTGGCGCTGCCCCCGCCGCACGGGGGCCTGAGCGGCCGCGGCGGCGGGGGTCCCCCGGCTCCCTCCGCGTCCTCACAAGGGGGCACCTGCGGCGGCGGCGCCGGAGGAGGCGGCGGCTCGTCCTCCGAGGCCTGCGGCAAGCGGCCGGGCTCGGTGTCTAGCAGCGACCAAGAGCGGGAGCTGAAGGAGAAGCAGCGCAACGCGGAGGCACTGGCCGAGCTCAGCGAGAGCTTGCGGAACCGGGCTGAGGAGTGGGCCAGCAAGCCCAAGATCGTGCGGGACACGCTGCTCACTCTGGCCGGCTGCACCCCCTACGAGGTGCGCTTCAAGAAGGATCACGCCCTGCTGGGTCGCGTCTTTGCCTTCGACGCCGTCTCCAAGCCCGGCATGGACTATGAGCTGAAGCTCTTCATTGAGTACCCTAGTGGCTCCGGCACCGTCTTCTCCAGTGCCTCCGGGGTGGCCAAGCAGATGTACCAGGACTGCATGAAGGACTTCGGCCGCGGCCTCTCCTCGGGCTTCAAGTACCTGGAGTACGAGAAGAAGCACGGCTCTGGCGACTGGCGTCTGCTGGGGGACCTGCTGCCCGAGTCAGTGCGGTTCTTCAAGGAGCTGGTGGGTGCCGACATGCTGCCTCAGCCCTACCTGGACGCCAGCTGCCCAATGCTGCCCACGGCGCTGGTGAGTCTCCCGCGGCCGGGGGCTGGGGCCGGCGGGGCGCAGGGCACGGCCGCCGCCTCTAGGGGACCTGGCGGCGGCGGCGGCGGCGGCGGGGCGATGCGCAAGAGGAAAGCCTCTCCCGAGCCCTCGGACTCGGCCGAGGGGGCTCTGAAGCTCAGCGACGAGCAGCAGCGGCAGCAGTGGATGGCCAGCCAGAGCGAAGCGCTCAAGCTCACCATGTCGGCCGGGGGCTTCGGGGCGGTGCACGGTGNCTCCAACCGGACCACGCCGCCCGAGTCCGCCCCCCAGAACGGACAGTCCCCCATGGCCGCGCTCATGTCGGTGGCCGACACGCTGGGCAATGCCCACTCGCCCAAGGACGGCAGCTCAGTGCACTCCACCACATCCACCCGCAGGAACAGCAGCAGCCCCGTGTCGCCGGCCTCGGTGCCGGGCCAGCGCCGCCTGGCCTCCCGCAACGGGGACATGAACCTGCAAGTGGCCCCTCCTCCCCCCAGTGCCCACCCCGCCATGGACCAAGTGCACCCCCAAAACATTCCGGACTCCCCCATGGCCAACAGCGGGCCCCTGTGCTGCACCATTTGCCACGAACGCTTGGAGGACACCCACTTTGTTCAGTGCCCCTCTGTGCCCAGCCACAAGTTCTGCTTCCCTTGTTCCAGAGAGAGCATCAAGGCCCAAGGGGCAACTGGCGAAGTCTACTGTCCCAGCGGAGAGAAATGCCCCCTAGTCGGTTCCAATGTGCCTTGGGCATTTATGCAAGGCGAGATCGCAACCATTTTAGCTGGGGACGTTAAAGTGAAAAAGGAGAGAGACCCTTGAGTAGGAAATCCAATCCCTTCAGACTCCTGAAGATGTAGAATTGTGAATATAACAAACTGCAAAAGTTAGTCTTATGTATAGACATTATTTTCGTCGTATGTTTCTATATTTTGAAACAAAGGTATGTACTCTTCTTCATTTGAAGGATAGAGCTGGTTTTTGTTAAACAGAATATAATATTGTTTGGTTACTACATAATACCTGTTCTCATTTCTTTGGCAGTGTGTTGGCTAGGTACAAAGTTAATAGCCCTTAGCGATTACCTGCTGCTGGTGTGTATTTTTGTAAATGTATGCACTTCTCTGAAAGAAGAAGAAAAATACAAAAAAAAAGACAAAAAAAAAATTTTTTTGCCAAGGCCAGTGTTGATGCCTAAAAAATTGCTACAAAAATGGTGACAGCTTATGTTTTACAAGCCCTGAGTGTTAGTCTTTCACTTTATTTTTTTCGTTTTTGTTTTTTTGTTTGCAAAACGGTGGGGTGGCTCTGGGGGGAGGGTGTTTTTTTGTTGCAAGTTTGTAAGGAAAATGTTTCAGTTTGTTTCTATTGATCTGAACGTTTTTAATCTTCATGTGTTTTTTGTTTTTGCTTTTATTGATGCACGGATGCTTTTGAACAGTAGAGCAAAATGCTGTACATGAAAAACATGCTCTGTTTGTCCTTTATACATTTCTGTAGTTAACAGAACACTGTAATGTGCCTTGGAGCTTAGTAAATTGTAATAAATTCAATTGATATTAATATTTCCTGAGTAGTAAGTTTTATTTTTCTCAGAGCTTAGGCAGCATGCGCAAGCCATGTTGCCTTTTTAAAGGTCTCCATTATACCCAGAGCCTGCAGTTCGTGGTGATAATTGTGGCACTTGTACGCATATTTTCACTTATATGTAGTAAGATGATGATGGTGTTATCAAACTTATCTAAATCTTGGCACTGTGCCTATTTACATTTCACCTTTAATGTTGCAGTAACGGTTGCTGACTAAGCATTTTCTATTTACTGTTTCTGCATCTCATTTCCTCCTCCCTTCTCCTCCCCCCCACCAGCTCTCCAGCTGCAAGCTGTTTGCAATACAGGATGCATCCATTGCCTGCGCAATTTAATAAGGCTTGAGATTTGAAACGAAGCCCTCTTTCACACTCCCCCCCAGCATCATGTGGTTAATAATTTTAGCTGATTTTAAGAGTGGTTGTCAAAGTTCGACATTAGCCATAAATTCTTGGTAAGGCATGACTGTGGCTGAGCACGGCACAAAAAAAAGGTAGCATGAAATAACTTCTTCAGTTGGTGTTGCAGCTGGTGGGTTGCTAGCCTGTTTAGGCACTGGCTTTTCCTAACTTGAGTTGGTGAACAGTTCAGGGGCTGCATTGTTTTTTCAGGGGAGGAAGCTTCCTTAAAGCACTGAAGGAAAGTGCTTTCTTTTGGGCAACACTTATATATGATCCTTTGTATAATTAACTATTTTATATGACATTGGCATTTTCTGGAGATAGGGGAGCAGTGTAATGCCTGTTAAGTGATCAACAGGCAAAGTAAATACACAGGCCTAATGCTAGCTAGAAAATGCAAACAAACCTACTGTGAACTTTGTTCTTTCCAGTGAGGCAAATGGAGGAAAGAAGAAAAACCCGAAACAAAACCAGCAGCACTGCAAAAATCCTTTGCAGTTTGACCAGCAGAACATAGTGCTGTTCCAAATGGAACAGTGTCATAGGTTATCAGCTCTTAGTTTTATTGAATAATAAGGATTCCCAAAACCCCATAATTGTATAAAGGGGGAAAGTCTGCATGGCATTTGGTATCTGCTTGGTCTTAATACATTTTTTCATTTGTATTCCTGGCGGGAAGGATGGTAAAAGCCATGAGACTGTACGCTTACTGTGCCAGCAGGTCTTTGCTCTCTTGTATAGATACACACTGTGGCTATTTTTTGTGCGTGGGGAGGGAATGGAGGTTTGTTAGATTTTGAGATTCACTATTTGGCATCACTATATCTGTGATTTGAGGAAATGACTTTGTGTGTGTGTGTGTATATATTTTTTTTTTCCTGCCAAGTGATACTTCGGTGCTTAATAATCTATGAACATATTGTTCTTATGTAATGGATCAGAGAAAATAATGCAGAAACAGAATGTTTTGAGTTAATCGTTGGGTACAACTTACATGTTTTTTAGGGTATAGATTTGTACTGATCCTGTTTTTGGTTATTTCTAAGCATGCAGTTCCCCCACAGCAGTTTATTTCTAAATCACGAGATGGGGGGACTACCATTGTGAGCTCATGACTGGCAGAGAAAAAAAAATTGTACACATGGTTTAAATTGGAGTTTAAACCTAAGGAGAAGTAATATTCATGTGTGAATTGCAATTGCCATTAAAAGAGAAGAACTACTGGCTATTCAACATTTAATTATGTCACAGAAGCGTGAATACCCTGATTTATATAAACAGAACCACTCCTGTAATCTTGAAATCATTCATCAGTAGTTGTATTTAGAAACAGATCACCTTAGTGGATTTTTTTAATTGCAGAGCATTCTTGAAAAGCTCTTAAAATTTTTTGAAACATAAGCCCACTTACGAGACTCATCAATTTGATTTTTAGCAGGCAAAGGAAAGGTAAGGGGCAGTAGACATAGGTGGAAAATAAGCTTGAAGTGAATTGTAATACTGCATTTAATTAAAGTTAACCATAGCTACAGGGCATTTGTTGTATGGAGGTTTTTTGTAACCATGTGACCTTTTCTTTTACTCTCGCTCATTAAGCAGTCAGTCTGGGCATATTAGCCAGCATTTCTTTGAACCCACTCTATAGGTTTTTCTCTTTCTGGAGATGTCCACAGCTGACAAACAAGTTGTTACCTTTTTTTTTGAGGAGGAGGAAAAGGGAACTGCCAAGTGAGTCTCAAGGACAGAGATTCAGCTGATTTTTGTATTTTACAGTAAAGCTCCCATCCCCCATATTTGTAAGTTATTTAAGCTACAGCCCAATGTTTGCCTGAATAAATGGTGTAAGTTAATTTATTTTTCCAGGTGGTCATTTGTTGTGCTCTCATTCCTTCTTGTAATGGGGAAGTATTTAAATGGTTTATTTTCCCAAGGAGGGTTGTTGTGTTTTGTTTTTTTTCCAGTTAGATTATTCTTGACATTTCTTTTAATAGCCTTGTAGCCTATTTTCTTAGAAATGGGTTAGAACATGTGTGTCACTGGATGTTTATTTTTTAAGCATTGGCAGCTGTGTGTGAGTTGGAGATAGAAATGTTTGTGCAGCGAAGAGATGCTATGTCCATCTGGGGGAAATACTACACAGTTCCAACAGGAGCTTGAGTTTACCAGTAGTAACCAGTGTAATTTAGTACAAACCTTGTTATCTTTTCTGTTTGCTTAAGAATGTTGTGCATATGAGCATGCTCTCCTCCCCAAACTAGTCAGGACTAACATTGTTTTGAAACTGCAATCTTTTCAAGTAGGCTGGCTGCCAGCACAGCTTTGCAGAGCTGCAGCAGTCACTGCAAAGAGGGTTGTCTGCTTCTTTACGTGTCTTGCGAGCTGAGATTTTCTTCCCCTCAAGGTAAAGGGCTTTGTCTCCTCAGAGCTCTCGGGTTCCCAGCTTACTATGCAGTAGTTGTCTTGCAGCTTCCGCTTTCCCTAGGTCTTGCCATTTTTTTAATTTTTTTTTTTTTTGGTAGGCAGTCATTCTCCATTCATTGTAGGGTGGATAGTGTTGTGCATTAGCAGCCTCTTTCTCTGCCAAAGTGACACATCCTGTAGATTTGCAGCAGAGTACTAAACTGTCACTGTAGTGCTGAGTCTTGTAAGGCTATTCTTGAAGCAGAGCAGCTTCCCCCTTGGCATTCAGCCATCAGAATCCATTACAGCATGCATTTTCTACCCAAAACATAGCTCTATACCTACAGAGTTGTCCTTACAACCATCCCCAGGAAGACACAGAGGGGGATAGTTATGCTCTCCTGTATAGACATAGGCACTCCGCTTTCATTTTCAGTGTCTGAAAACCATGCGTTTATTGTTTCAGCCTCTGCCTTAAAACCTGTAATGCAGGCTGGGAAGGGGAATGCCTCTTCTCATGGAGGTGATACAAAAAAACCTGCACACAAGGTCTTTCCCCTGCTGCATGTCTTAAAAGAAGAATTAGGTGTGTGTGCACTGAGTGAGGCTACTACAGGGCTCCTCTGATGAGACAGACAAACATCTCTGTCTCCATGTATTCGCCATAGGGCAGCCCTGCCCCATGCTGGCACCCCTGACTGGGTGACTGTAGGAATCCAGTTCCTTCTCCCTGGGAATGGGCTTTCCTACCTCCATGAAAGAAACATGGGAGATTACATGTCATTTCAAGTTTCTGACAGCAAACCCACTCTCTTTTAGCCATTCAGGGAACTGTAGAGTGAACAGCAGAAGGGAGCAGTTAGACGTTAATGGGAGGGGGAGGATGCTCATCACGAGTCTGTCTGGCCAGTACGGTCTCTGACTGGTTGGACTGGCTCAGCTACTTGGGGCTAGGTAGGTTCGAGATTGCAAGGTCTGACTGCTGTGCTTGGCTCAACGCAGTGAGCTTTGCTGGTATCAGTGTGCATTGCTGACAGTGGCTGCAGCTACCCTGAAGTGTCCTCTCTTCCCATTCACTGACACAGCCACACAGCCTTGCCTGCTGCCGGGCTGAGACTGCATTCCCCTCGCTGCTGTGTGCCTTGCCTTCCCGATGCGCCCTTGTAAGGTTATTTGGAGGCGGTGGGAGCAGGGGTGGAGGTGAGGAAGGTCAAGCTTCTTAGGTTTCAGCTGATTTGGCATCCGCTCACAGCCCTCCGCTGCTTGGCCATATGCACTCGCTGCTGCTTTTATGACCCTTTGCGAAGAAACCTCTAAGATGTGAACGGCTGCAAATAGCAATTTATTTTCAGGAAAACACCCCTTTCCCACACAATCAGCATTAACAGCAAGAAGACTCTGGTTTTCCGTTGTTCCCAAAGAGTTCTACAATGGAGAGCTGCGCCTTTCCCTTTGGCTGGCACTGCTCTCCTGGCAGTACCGAGTGTGTCAGGAGACCCGTTCCCCCAAGTCTGCTTCACTGGGGTATCTTCCTCTAATTTTTGGCCAGCGCAAAGGCTCTTTGCTTTGTTTTAGTCCTCTGTGAGTGGAGGCTGAGCCTGGCAATTCCACCGCAGCACGGAGCGGCTTGGCACGGCTGCGGCATAGCAGCTTAGGCGGGGACTGACCAAACTGAACCAAACCGGGCTGTGCCGGGGAGGGGGCAGCGGGTCGCCACAGCATGCAATTGCCGCTGGCTTGGGCCCGACCTAGACAGCCATGTGATTGCCTGCCTGTCCGCCTGCCCTCCTGCCTGCCCGCCTCTGCGCAAGGGATGGGAACGGGGACATGGAACATGTCTGTGCAGCTTCAAGGAGCCGAGCAGAATTCCCCGCTGTCATCATCCTCCTCCCCTCCCTCCCTGCAGGCTGCCAGAGGGGAGGGCTGACTACAGCTCCGCTATTGTTCAAGTAACCTACAAATGGATTTGCATGGAGGCAGGTTGGGAGGGGCAGAGGGGTGGGATTTATTAGCAGCAGCTAAATTCGTCAGGATTACTATTAGGCTGAGAGCTTCTCAATGGAATGATCCTTGGGTGAGCGGTGGGGTGGAGGGGAGGGACTGGAAAGCTCCTTTTCTGCAAATAGGTGAAGGGGTGGCTGGCTCCAGCCGAGCAGGAGAGGGAGGCAGGGGGACGGCGCTTCACCTCGGTTTAAACTGTAACCCTCTATTCCAAGCACGCAGCTCCTGGCAGCGCCGCTCATACCAAAGCCTTGACTCAGGGTTATCTGCATGCTGGGTAATAAGCAGCGTCACCAGAGGAATGTGCAGAGAAAGCAGCCATGCTGCTCCAAGCCTCCGCTCGCTCCTCAGGCAAACCATCGATTTAGCAGCCTGCTTCTGGGCTGCAAAACTGGCGAGGTGCAGGGGGTTTCTGCGGGTAGGGGGGGAGCCCCAAGTCTGTTTGGAAGCCAAAACAGCGTTTTGCCCTTCCATAAGGGCAAAAGTAAGTGCTTTATATGCAGAGCTGTCTGGGACTTTGCTAACCGTAACTGAGAACTACTGCACCCAGGAAAGGGTGAAGTTACTCCTTAAGTTACTACATGAGTTCTCTGTTTTCCAGATGGGTAATCTCAAGTGTTCTAGCCAAGGTCACACAGCACATGCCTATCAGAACGAGGGAAGCCGTGGCCTCTGGTTACTGCCCCAAATGCTAGTCTCCCTTCATCTGGAATAAAAGCATGTTGTTACGACGACTGTGCAGCTGAACTCAAAAGCACTTGTGTGACACAGGTGTTTGGGAACAAAAACGTTCAGTGTGAGGCCATTTGCTGGTAGCCTGCGTCCTTCACTCTCTGATAGCTCCAAGGCTGGAGGCTGTTGCTGTTCTTGCTGATGCAACATACTGAGGGCTGGGGTGAAGGAGAGTGCATACCTGTGTGTCAGAGGTAGGAGCTCCCCTTTGGCTATGATGGAAAACAAAGCACATCCAAATCAAAGACAGGAGGGGGTTGCTTTGAATTGTTGTATTCCAGATCTGTCTGAGGCAATCTTACTCCTCACTGCAGACATCACAGTAACAAGAGACAAGATCATAGTGTAGCTCAGGTTTTCATTTGAACATGTCCAGACTGGCACACAGTTTGGGTAAGGACAACGCACTTTTGTAGGCTTGATGTGTGTAGGAGCTAGGGGCAGAATTAGGGAGGGAATGAGAAGCCTGAATATCTGGTCTGCTACTGGAAAATGTAGGCCACTGACTTGTAGGTGTTTCAGGTTTATTTCATCTAGCTTGATATGCTAGACATTTTCTCTTAGAACTCTCTTCCTCAGTGTCTATAACTGATTTCTGTAAAGTAAAAAGACAAGGTACAAAACATCTCAGATTAAAACAACTGAAGGAGCAGCAGTCTTCCTGCAGCAGTAAATTTTGGAGTATTTTTTATTACTTGCTCAGTGTTGTTATGTGCTTGACTCCCTGTTACATGTAAAGATAATTCCTCCTTGAAGAACTCAGACTGCATGGATAAGAAAGGTCAGTTGGCACATTTATTGTATCCCACCTCCTTCTGTGAAAGCTTATACCATGTATCTTATCAAAAGGATGCAGCCTTTCAAGAGCTGTACCTTGCTAAGTATACATACTCATTTTTGGCAAATATTTGCTGTGGTTTTGAGTGGTTCCCGCACTCCACCCCCCGCATGGCCCCCCCCCTTCCCCCAGTCAACTCTTCTGTTCATCCAACTGTACTCATTCAGCTGTGCTCATTGCATCATTTCTGCTGGAGGGGAGGCAGCTTGAGGTGCAGCCATCAGGGATAGTATGAGTTGCGTGATCTGTGGCATCTAGTCATGTTGTGCTAACAAGGACCTGCGGCCCAAGATAGATTCATTAGTCAGCATCCTTGATAGAATGTCTAGTGGCTTGTGTGACAGTTCAATACCAGTGAATAATGCAGAAATTCTCATGCTCTTTTGTACCTGTCTTTCCTCATGCTAGAACAGACGACAGCATTTCTTGAGAACTGCACTGCACATGCTCAATACAGAGCAGCTCCTTTTCAGCATTCTGCATGATTAGTTGTAGGTCTCTGCATAGATCTTCCTTGTTCTGATGGATGGATTTTTACAGTACTGTGTTGTACATATTTTGCGAGTTACAGCTTGAAACTTCCTCCTTCCAGAAGGTTCTGTCATTTGAAGGAACCCCACCCTGCGCTCCCTTGAAGATGTGCAATCCCAGGCTGTGTTTGAGCATGCCTGGGAAGGCAGGTGCAGCCTGGCTGGATCCTCAACATTACCTGCAAATAAACACTGTTTAAACAAATTGGACTAATAAGAACTTTCAAGGTTCAGGTAATAATTAGGACAGGTTATGCTCTGTAGTCTTCAATCTGTGCTTTTCCCACCCTGTCTCCCTCTGAGTTATAATGCAGAATATATGACATAATCACGTTGCTATGGAAATAATTTACAATGTAACTCTATAGAACTGTATAACAGCAAAAGTTCTTAATAGCCCCTTTGTTGAAAACAACAACAGGTTAAAGTCACTCTAAAAAAACCCCCAGATTTCCTTCCTGCTGTTGTAAATGAGGACTTACATAAAATTAAAGATTTATTTTTGAATATATTAAGGAAAATAACCCTGCCAGCACAGAACCTGTAAATACAGTTCTATTCTTCCTCCTTTGACCAGCCATCAGATATGTCCTCCAGCCCAGAAAAGATTGCAAATACTTAAAACCAGTACAAGTTCTTGAAACCTTAGAACCAAGGGAGCAGATTAGAGCAAGGTCATTTCTCTGCTCAAAGAAGGCCCTTCATGCTTGTATCTCAGTCTGAGTCTGTGGGAACTGTAAGCCGTCACCTGCTCCACACCATTTCCTCCTCAAATGAGCTCTTTGTGGAGTTGCCTGATTCCTTCCCAGCACTGTAAGAGTCACCATATTACTTGCTTAAATGCAAACATGTAAGGCATCAGTCCTCAGCAGCACACACACCGATTACCCTCAGGGTCTTGTCCAAACTAGTTCTGCAGTTTGACGGGTACCTATCTCATTACCACACAGACTTCTCAATGATGTTCAGTTTCAGGGTTGTTTAGTCTTTGTACTGATAGACCAGCTTTCCTTGATGCTTAAAGGTATCTGGGACTGGGTAGCTCTTTTTACTAAGCTTCTTAAGCCTTTTTGGCTGTTATTCCCTAAGGAATCCTGGCAATGTAGTTACCAGATTTTTCATTTGGTAACAGTGGAGTTCCCACACAATTTAAGACCATTTGGTCTCAAGTCAACATTATACCCCTCACTCACTACTCAAGACTATCTTTATCACGCAGGAAGCTGCTTTGTTGAACAGAGACCTGTGGCTCAAATGGCACATGACACATATCTATATATGTTGAGCACATATCTGTACATGCTCCGGTGAACAATCCCTTCTTGTGTGCAAGTCTGCATGCCAGCTGCACATCACTGGAGTTTCCCTGCTCTCAGGAGGACCTTCTGTAAGCTGATGTAGGACTAATAATACTTCTAAAGCTTTTTTGCAAGCTATGAGTCTGCCTTGCCCCTTGTAGCAGAATGCTGTAGTCTGCCACCTCTGTTTCCTCTATCACATTACTTGCAGAGGAGTTCCCAGAGTGGCAATCTATTTAAGCTCTAGCAGCAGACTCTGTGGAGGTCATTCCAAGGCTACCATTTTCATCTCTGAACACACAGGTTTCATCTCTGAACACAGAGGTTCCCTGGCTGTTTGATCGCTATAAATGAACACATTCTCAATGCACGTAATGCAGCCCAAATGCCATGACAGTATGCTTCTGGAGCCACTCTCAGCCTGGCCAAAACAAGAGCCAGACAGCTCTACACTGTCCATGCTGTGTGGCCCTCCCTCATTGTGGGGAGGTTTTCTGTAGCTACTCAATTTTAACCCTTTACACCAGCAGCACTAGGCATTCAGGGATGTGGGTGGGCATCTGAGGGTAACATTTTAGCTCCATCAGCACTAAGCTAAGCCATCCTAAGCTACCCTCTGCTAGTCTAGCAGCACTCCTCAAACCCCATGTCAACATACATTGCAGCAGCCTCTCCTGCTGAGGTGCAAGCTGCAGTTCCTGTTGCTTTTGTTGACTGCAGGAGGAGTGCCTGGTCTGCTGCTGGTTTTTCATCAGCAGATAAACTGCTCTCTTTCCCCTCACAGCACAAGAGTCCATTGATATATATCTACCTATTGGTTTTGCCAATATCTTTTATGTAATTGCTCTGGTTTTCTGTTAGTGATACAGTCCATTTGCCGTCAATGTGCTTCATGGTGCACAAACTTCTGGTTTTATTTTCCCCAAAGATTTCTCTCTCTCAGGGTCCCAAGTCCATTCGGTCAGCAGTTTGTTCCCCTTTGAGCTCATTTCTAGAGGGCCCTGTTTCCCACAGCAAGGCAAACTACACAAATTCACCCATTCAATTTGCTTCCACTACTTTTTGTAATTCCTCTGGCTTCTTTGCTGAGGCTGGTAACCTTCCATAGCTGGTTTGCTCCAGGTACACGGGTCCATAGAGAGGAAGGTTACATTTAGCAATTTTCTTGTAGCAAGGAGGCTTTGTATGTGGTGTAAGCGTAGCAACTCCTACAAAATGCTTTTTTCCTCTTTGGGAATTTGTGAGGTTAAATTAGATATGTGTGACAAAGATTGAAGGCTGTGACTCATTGTTCATTTGAAAGTGTGATAGACGTTAGGATTAGAACAAAGTATGCCTTACTTGGGGCAGAAGAACTACTGTTTTTACCTTCATGGCTTCAAATATGTATCAAAGATTTCACAGAATATCCTGAGTTGGAAGGGACCCACAAAGATCATTGAGTCCAACTCTTAGGTGAATGGCCCATACAGGGATTGAATGGGAATCAAACCTGCAACCGTGGTGTTATTAACACCATGCTCTAACTGACTGAGCTATGACTTACAATTACATTCTTGGCCTGCATGGCTTTCCAGTGCCTCTTACAAATTCTTGAGCTTACAGAGATGATGCTGAATTGCCTCTGTATATATTTTCTTATAGAAATGAAGTTGCTGAGTGTGGAAAGGGATGGTTTCTGTCAGGAAAGATCAAGAAATGGAAATGTACCTCTTTTGGGATGTGTGTCAAGGAGATCTAGAGACCCTTAGCCTGAAATAGAGGATGAAGTAAGAACAAGTGCCAGTGGCAAAGGCAAGAAAGGAAAATTATACAAGCTCTATCCTTCAGCAGGTGGGGATGAAAAGGAGAGACATTCAGAGTTTTCTGGTTTTAAATGTTTGGGAGATGCTCTGAAGCTGTTGTGATTGACAGACACATAAAAGTCAAATGATTGCATAGTTATGAGCAGCAGAACTTTGCAGAGCAGCAGAGGCACTGGAAATAAAAGAAATGATAGCTGACCAATAGTTCGTCAGATGAAAAGTCCCTCATTATCAATTTGTCAATGAATCAGAAACAAGTTACTGAAATGAGAGGCAACAGATAATGAGCAGCAAGGTTGTCACAACATGATGGCTCTTAAATATGGATCTTGTCAAATACCTTGGTGGTCTTTGTTATTTTCTGTATCAACCAAAGATGTGCAACATAGCTTTTAGAAGACAAAGACATGGTCGTCTTAGAATTGCTTACAATTTCAATACTAAAGAAAAAAAACCAGAGAGGGGATGATGAAAAGTTTGAAAATGCTGTTTGAGCATAAAAAAATCAAATCAGTAGGACTTGGCACACTGGTGATAGGTGAATGATCCAGACAGCAGCAGGTTAAATTTATGGCATATGCAGTTGTACATGCTGTGAGGAAACCATCTTCCTAAGCATATTGCCTAGTTTTACTAAAGGTACCCGAATATTTGAGTGGAAGACCTGATTGCCACTGGGTAACTTCCTGGAAGCTCAGGTCTGTAAAATGAGCATCTGATCAGAAAGTGAATGCCAGGATGCATGAGGAATGAAATGCTGAATGCTGTGTGGAGCTTTGTACTGCCATTATAGGAACCAAACACCTTCCCTTATCTGGAAGAGTATTGGTGACCCCATCTTAAAAATTATAATGAACTGCTTAAAGGGGTTTGGAGATAAGCCCATGAGAACAATTAGAGACATGCAAAAATGTCTCCGCACCACAGCAGAAGTGCAGTTATTGTTTATTTATTCTACAGCTAAAGCCCCTTAGTATGCATAAGACTTTGTAGACAAATAGGACAGGTCTGTGCCTGAGGAGTTTGCCTTCCGAGCAAGACAGAGCACAGCAAAGGGAAGCAAACCAGAAGTGTGTTGGTACATGTGCAGAGCAGTGAGGCAGTGGGATGCAGAGAGAGCCATGGGAGAGGAGAGGTCAGGCTCAAAGGTGTCACCGGAGCCCTCCCAGGGTATGCACTTACCTTCCAGTAAGGCAGGGCTCTCTGGTGTTGCTGTGCTGAAGGAAAGCTACTTGTTTCATTATCTATGAGGTGTGACTTGTCTGCTTACAACTTCAGTCCTGTAAGAAATATCCTCCAGATTCCACAGACTCTGTTTGCACTGGCTTCTTTTTCTACTTATGCAGATGCTTTTACAGCAGCTCCATATTTGTGTGCACAGAAAAGCAGCTGCAATGCACAAACAGCAAAAAAAAATTTCAATTTTAATTCAAAAGCAAATTTTGGGGGTATCTATGTTGCTCTGGTTTAATATGCATGCACTCCAGATTTATTTGTAGAAATTAATTTTAAGTTGAATTCTAAATGTGAAAAAGGTAGAATTGTGCATTTTATTGTAAACTTCATGCTAGGTTACCAAACATGATACAAAATCGGTATCATTTGATATGTGCAATTAGCCAACACATCAGTAGACCTAGAAACATTGATCAAATAGACTAATCATTTTGAGTGATGAAAATCTCGAGTATTTCCAAAGCCAGTTGCAGCTAATTCCAGAACAGAAGAAAATAATATTAATAGAATATGGGTTTTGTTGCATATTACTTGCTCAGTTCTAGCATTATGTATGCAAATCAGGTAATTTTGTACCTAATTGCCTTATTTGCATGCATAAATGTAGGCTGCACATGTGCAAATGATTTCATTCAAATTTAGTATATACCTAATATGTAGAGTGGCTGAAAACTTGAATCTATGTATCTGAACCACTCAGAATTTTCACTTCAGAAAAAAGCAAAATTTGCCACTAGTTTTGGAGGTCAGATGAAGTAGATGGGCTTCTTTGGATGATTTTGGAGGCGCAGTAACCCTGGAGTTGTGAATTTTTCTTGAGAAAGGAGCAATAATATGAATGACCAAAGAGATAAGTAAATAAAAGTGATCTTGTTGTTTTAAATGCCCTAAGAAAATCACAGAAAAATGTGACACTTACCAAGTGGAAAAAGACAGAATCACTCAGAAGAAAATGTGGCTTTTGAAGTCTTAGATGGTATAAGACAGTGAAACCTAAGACAAAAAGTGTAAAATTACAATACTAAAATCTTATGAGCATTAAAAATTCTTTCAGGTGATATCATGGCTATGAAAGGAATTGGACTGACGGTTCTTACGAATGAAGTTATGTGACTTTAGGAGAAGGAGACACAGGCAAGAGATAGAAAAGCTTCATTTGTTCTGCCATGCCATGCATTTCACCTCTGGTCTGGAAGAGAAAGAAGATCCAAACCTGGAAGACTAGCAGAAAAAAAAAACCAGGGTCAAGAGCCTGTTCTGTTTCGAGTCTCTGTGAGGAGCTCCCAGTACTGGCATCAGATGCATTGTCACCAGCAGTTTTCATAATGATGTGGAAGGGCAGGAAGTGTCCCTTAGGAAGGGAACTAAAATTACCAACAGCATTTTTTTACTGTGGCATCAGCTGTAGTCTAATAAACAGTGGTAGGCTGTTTTCTTCCTATTACTCAGAACTCCTCTGCAAGCTTTATTTGCATACACATGGGTGACAAATACTGCTAAAATAAGCGTGTAGAAAAATTGGAAGCAGTTTGGAGGCACATATGGGCTCACAGTTCCAAATTCTCATTCACACTAGTATGAAGTGCAAGCAGGGTCAAAACAGGTATGTTATATGCCTCTTCCAACACTCCTTCGTGCTGGCAAGAACTGTAAAGTATTATGAGTATAAATTAGAATTTGGCACAAAATTCTTTCCCGTCCATCTAAGGGCTGATCTGCCATAGCCCAGCTGACATGAGTATGGTACAGATGATTTCTGACCAGTTTAGCTTTGCTAGTAAAAATTTCTAATGGCAAAGACATGCTTTTCTTGGAATAGGTTATTTTACTTGAGAAGGGAGACAAGACAGAGTCTTTTACTTTCTATAGGAAGACACAGCAGCAGACAGGGAGGGGAAGGTAAGGAGGGTTGCAAAGCATTTTTGCATGGTGTGACTGGAAGCTTGTGTTCTGGGTGGGAAGTCATGAGAGAGCCGGGGCCACAGCTCCTTTAGTCACCTAGTGAGCCTGTTCCTGATACCACAAAGCATAGCTCACCTGTATAAGCATATTTGTAGTGCTTTCACAGGTTACCTACCCCAGAGAAGTGCTCCCTAATGAAGACTTGACTTTGAGCTCTTTTTTTTTGCTCCCAGGCATAGAAAATGGTTTTGCTTTAAATGAGAATCAAACTCACCTTTTTCCTCCTGTTCTATCAGTGCAAGAGAAAGCACTGCTTGACTGAAAGCGTCTGGCCTCTTTGTGTGCTAACCTCATCAGAGCATCACATGCAGAGGTCTGTACAAAAAAAATGAACCCAAACCCTGGGCTGTATTCCCAACTCACTCTGAGAGTTTAGCTAAAGCACAACTTCTGTTAGGTTGGAGAGATGCTCTGTTGTTTGACTAAATACTGTTATTTCTACTTATTTTGATTTCATCATAGAGTAAAAAGACACTTTCCATTTTCCAGTTTTTCAGTAGGAGTGAAAAGCACTGCCTGATATTTTTGGAGATTGAAGGTTTCTTGTTTTTCACAGAATGTATATAGCTCGGGTAATATTAATTTCCTCCTCTCAACAGCTTCTCATTCCTCCCCATTTTAGTGTTCAGGACTGATTCCATTCTTGATTTCTACTCTGAGTCTTACTTTGTGTGTTTTCTGCAATTGAGGCAATTCCTGCCTGTTGCAATGCGGGATTTGGTGGTGAGCAGCAGTCCTGTGAAGCTAAACTGAAACTGCAAATCCATCTCAGCAATGCAGAGCACACAGAATAGACACCATAGTTCAATGGCCACCAGCCCAGGGAGAATTAGGGGAGGGGAGGGGAGGGAAGGCGTCAGCACATCACATACCTAGTTACCTGAACCATCTTTTTCCACAGAACCAGGCCCCTGTGAAGGGGATGACCCTGTAACTGTACTAGGACAGGACAAATTCATACCAGAATCCCAGAAGAGGAATAACATTTGCACTTGCACTGTTCATCTTTTTGTTGTTGCCTGGGAGATTACTGTAGTTTCTTGACTCAGATCTTATGTTGCTTCATAATAAATTTTTGCAGAGAGATACAGCTTTTTCCTAGTTGCCTTCCTTCCCTTCCCCACTCCCCCCCCCGGACCTTTTTCTAATCCCTGCTTGGCAGCTAAAATGGTCTAACATTTTATGTAACTGGTAAGAGAAATGATTGCCAAAGAGTGAATTGTTTCTTGAGTACATCCCTCCCCTTGGGTTAAATATAGGTTGCAGCATCCCAGTATAATGAAAAGATTGGAAAGCATTTACGCGCTGGTGTATTTTCTGCTTTGTAGTAACAGAGTAAGACATTCACAATTGTGAAAATCATACCTGCAAAGACAAGTTTAGTCAGCCTCCACCTTTACGGTATTCAGTCCATACACTAAAATGTTTCCCATTTAAACAAAATTCTCTGGCCCTTGTGTTTTATTACCTTGTGATGTGCTGATGGCTACAGCATACTGCTTTATTATCTCACCATGTGCACTGTGGCACTTGCATTGGTTTTGTACTACAGGATTGCTCAGGGTGCTGGACCAGGAATGTCCAATCCTTTTCATTATAAAATATGAAAGCAAATCTGTCGGGGTTTTACTGCTACGTAAAATTAGATCTGTATTGTGTCTTGTCACCAAGATATTTGATTTTGAACACATTTGCAGTTGCCATAAACTCTGCCTTATAACCTGAAATCATCTGTACTTCTAGGATGAAAATCTTTATATTCAGAAAGGGGTTAAAATTCAAACTGTAAAATAAAGCCTGAGAAACACTTAGCCTTACTAATTCAAGCATCTCCATATCTTTTCCACATATGCACATGTATGCACATGCATTCCCAATCTTGCATATACATTCTCAAGCTCACACATTCACAGCCACTCGCATACAGAGAATGTGTTCTGCAGTATAGCTGGTACACAGGGTATTTCTGAAGACAGAACAAGATGACTGTAAATTGACACTTCCACCCACTAATGAAAAAAAGCCAAGAAAACCTCAGTAGAGAATGAGTTTTATAATTAATGCTGAACAATTTTCATTGACAAAGCAAAAAGAAGCAAGTGGATGGCTGATTTAAATATTGAATGATTAATGCACAGAGAGGCGGCTGAGGAAAAAGACAAATTCAGGAGCAACTATGGAAATTTATGTATGAGAGAGTCAGCACCACATTCTGATCTCAGTTACACAGTTGTAAATCTGTTATCTTAATGGAAGTATTCAGCTTTTATATTTGCATGGCATAAGTGAAAATAGAATTTAACCCAGAATGCGTTTGCGATTTTGTATTTGCATGACTGAAAGGGGAGAGATGTGTATGTTTGCATGTGATAAACTGCAAATGCATGAGACTTTTGGTATCTCTCGGTTAGAAATGTAGGGAATGAATGTGTGTGTGACTGTATACGTGCGTGCCAGTTGTGGGGCTGTCTGACAGTGAGTGGGAGGGTGAGAACGTGTTTGTTCCTAGACTCCCTGTGTGAAAGGCTCCCAGAGTGAAAATGGCTCCTGGAAATGCCGTTTCAGATTAGAGAGCAATGGCTGGAGAGGTGGAGATTTCATTACCTCCTTCTTTGTGTGATGTTTTGTAGCTGGTAATGTGAAAGCAGAGCTATATATAATCCAGTCACACATGTGGTGTCCGCGAGATTTATAGAGCCTGCTAATGCCAGAATCTTTGGGGTGTTTCACTGCGCAAAGCAAAATGAGAAATAACCACCCCTCAAACACCAAGGCAATGCAGACCCCGCCTGACTTTTCTCATGTGCCAAGCAAGAAGAAATTCTCCTTTTTATAAGACTCCCAGTTCTGTTCCTAAATTTATGTGTAATGCCCATCACCACATATAGTGAGTCTTCTCTCTTGTCCTTGCCTTGAGGACTAGCACACACACCTGCGCTGGGTGTGTGTGCTGGGAGAGGTGGGTGTGGAGGTCACAGGCAGCAGTTTGCTGTGTGCAAGCTTCTGAGATGCAGGGGCTGTATTTTTAGCTGCTCCAGATTCTCTCCTGGCTGGGATATGATGCTGAGAAGTTTATTGCCGTAAGGATGTGCCTAGAATACCAGGCAGCCTCAGAAATTTACTGTGCCGCAGAGCCCTGACTCAGTGCTGCTCTGTGACTTTCCTGTGTTGCTTCCGTGCTGGAAAGAAAAAAAAATGGTTCCTTGTGTTCCCGGCTGCTGCTGGCACTGGAGGGACAGCTGCTGTGATTTAGCGAGAAGCCCTGTTGTGGGGAATGACAGCAGCTCTAGGTCTGGCTAAACTGCAGTTTGCTCAACAAAGCTGCCCTCAGATTTCTTCTCAAATATTACTCTTTCATTTTTGTCTGAACAGTAGGAATAATCACATTCTGAACATTTGTGCATTTTCCAAGCACGTCTGTAATGCCTCTGCAAGCAGTTTGCAGCTGTACACACTAAGTGTTTCCAAAACGTTAGGGACATTTCACAGGTAGTTTCTCTGTGGGGCATTTCAGGGGAGAACGTGGAGACATGGCCATGGGCAGATTTCTGTACAGCTGGCTAAGAGGAAAGTGGACAGCCAGCCAGAGGGGTGAGAAATTGCTAGGGACACTCCCTGTGGTGAATCCTGTAGAAAATGAAATTAGATTCCTGGTCCTGTCTTACTGGTGCAGGTGCACCTGCAGATTTAAAAGTGTGCTTTCAACCTCAAAACCCACTTAAATTTTGAGGCCCAGTATATTTGCAAAGAAAAATTATATATATGAAAGATCAGCAACTGACTTCTTGATAATCTAAATCCTGAGGACCCCAGCTTGTCCCTGATGAGTCCTGTGAAACAGAATAAATGTTTGATGAAGAAAAATTATTCGTACCATCATATTTTTTAGAAACAAGAAGTAAGTTTGAGATACCCTGAAGAGCCTGAGCAGGACACTCCCAAGTCTGCCTGCTTGAGAAACACGGTAAGACCCTGTGTATTCTCTTGGGGTTTGGGCATCATACTCCTCAAGAAGTGGGCTCTCCTCCATTTTCCAACCTAAAGGATTCTATGAATCTATGATCGCTGCCCGAAGGAGGCTGGAAATAAGGAGCTTGATGCCCGTCTGCTCTTGCTGGATCCCGAGCTCTGCTCGAGGCTCCCTGCTGCCCTCTTGCTGCTGGAAATGACACTGGAAATACGCAACTGTTTTCACATTGTGATGGGAGCTTGACTAACATCCTCACATTTGGGGGAAAATCGTAGACCTCACATAGGAATGTCTGTCTCATTGCTGTGGCATCCGGAATAATAAATACAGCAATCGCAGCTGTAATGCCTAGCGCTTGTCTCAACTGCTGCATTCTCGGAAGCACAAACATGACTGAGGGGCAAGCTAGAGAGAGGAGATGTTTTTAGGCAGAGGCAATATATTTTTTCAGTTTTTTAGTCTTGCAAAATACAGACGGGCTTGCAGCAATACAAGCTCTCCCATCACACGCTTACTTTTCTAATGTGCTTAGGGCACTGCAACTACAAAATTTACTGCTTTAGTAAATGCTAGAGAATGAAGCTGAAGTGAAAAGAGTGTTTCTGAAGCAGCCCTGCTGAATGCCACACACAAGGCTTGAAGCTGCTCTGTGCAGGTATGGGAGATCCTGCACTTCTAATTTGGTATTATTAATTCTTTACTTTCCTTGGATCACTAGTGCTCTGACATTGTTGCCATCCACACTGTATACATGAAATCTATTTGAAATTATTTTAGTAGTTTGCAGCTCAGTTCCTGCTTAGTTTGCTGGTTGGTTTCTCTTCTGAAAAAAATAATCAAATTGGAGTCTAAATTGCTCCTTATTTGCAAAGACCAGTGGCTATGAATGAGATACAGAGAATGAACTCTACTCTGTCCAGTCATGAATGGTAGCCAGGTCAGGGCTGAGCCACATTGGCAGGAGGCAGTGATGTGGGAAGGTTGCCCTGCCATTATCTATTCTGTAGACAAGCAGAGGATTTAATTCTCAGAGGATCTCAAGCCTATAATAAATTCTCAATGGGAGTAAAAAACCCTGACCCAGAAGGCAGTGGCGTGTTCTACTTGTCCTCCATAGTCATGCCTGTAAGTGTGGCTGTGCATCAAGGGAGCTGTGGGACTATTTTGTGGAGCCTGTGTAGCAGAAGAAACCCATCCCCCAGTGTTCTGCTGGAGTCACTGTGAGGTGTATCTTTAAACTGCTAGTGAAAAACAGAAGGAAAAATCAGAGTGTCTCTAACACATGTAATCTGCAGAAAAAATACACATTTGCATGTCTGTTTTACGCAAGGAATCTTTGCTGCTAAGGGAATAGCAGTGTGCATGCTTTTTCCCTCGTGTGCTCTTTTCCATGTTCTGTGAACATGCACTGAAAACCTGGCATTTTTCTTGAGTTGGCACTGCTGGGTGACCTCATACACCTACTTGTCATCTCAGCAGTTTCAGCTTCAGTGTTCCTCCTTGGATTCATTAAGAAAATATTTAGCATCCGAAGAAGGGAAGTGCCCTGTGCCCTGCTGTGCTCCCTACAGCCAGGCCAACAGAAACAGAGCCCCAGAGTGCTTTCTGAGGGTACAAGGGTGACTCTAGGGCACTTCGGTCCCCTCAGAAACAGGAGAAATGGGTCACATCTACAAAAAGTGACCCAACCCTAGTTATGGTGATCTTCTTCATTTGAGGATGTTTAAAAGGAACTTTGCAAGGTGATGCTCTTAATAAAATCTTGTTTTTTAATAAATCATAGCATTTAGACTGGGAGACTAAGGTAAAAGTCTGCTTTCCCTTTAGTTTTGGGGCTCATGGGGTTTTCCCCTACAAGTCTCTTTTAATTCATATGTGCACAAGCTTGTTATCAGAAAAGCTGCTAGAGACTCCTGAACCTTTTAGTACTAATGTAGTATGTGCCTGGTTTTTCATAAAGGAAAATGAAATGGAAGCTATTATCTGAAGGCAGCTTTCATCATAGCAGCGAGGCGGGAAGCTGCTCAAGTATAATAAGACAAAATGTGAGACAAATGTTGCCTCCTCCAAGCCAGCGTCTGACCTAGACAGCGAGAGCTTTCCGCTAAGCTGGCTGTTTACAGCTGCCGCTACGGCATCCATCTTGGGGTTTGTGGGATGCTGTTTTCATTCCCATCCCTCCATCCGATCGGGCGTGAGCAGCATATATTCCTCTGCCTTCAACCCCATCCCTGAGGTATGCTGACATCTTGATTTTTACCCCCCACCTCTCCCAGCCCAGCAGGGAAGCTGGGAGAACAATTTACAGAGCACGAGTGGGCCTGGAGCCAGGGAGTCACGGTGCTGCTGTTAGGGGAAAGCTACATTTGGGAAGTGTGATTTCTCCTGTATTGCTAAGGCCTGGGTGGGCAGCACCAGTTCCCGTTGACTCTGCAAAGCAAAATAACTCAGTAGTGTGAGCTCGCCTTCTCTTTCTCCCCTTTTCTTCCCCCCCCTCCCCCCCGGGAAAAAGCCACCAAGTGCGGCAGCAGGAGCTGATTTAGGCAACTGGTGTTCTGTCCCTTCACAAAATGGGGCTGGGAGAGGTGATGGAGGAGGGGTTGCAGAACGTGCTGCTGACCTGCTGAATTATGACTTTAATGCAGTCACTTTAATAACTTGCTGTAGCTCCAAACCACCAGATGCAATTTATGGCAAAGCAGGCGCCCAGGCATTTTTCTTTCTATGAAGACTAAGCAGATATCTGATTACCACCCCCTCCCCCCAAACCATTACCTTCCCCCGCTTGCTCTGCTAATGGAAAAATGTTATGTGTCTGTGTGCTTTTTCCCCAAGCTCTGTTTTCAGGAAATGGTGGAGAATGAGAAACTAACACAAGTGCACACACATGCTTTTGCGGGAAAGGATTCATTCTTCAACCACGCAAAATTCCTCCTGCTAGTGGAATTGCCGTCTCTTTTTCTAAAACCTTACAACTTCAGCCACAAGCAAGGCAAATTGCAGGATTGATTTGTAGGGAAAAAGAAAGACACCCTCCCCCTTCATCTGATCAAAATCATCTGAGTGATTTCACTGCATAATACAAAGCCCACTGCCCCTCAGATCTGCCTGATGTAAGGAACGCTTGAATACAACCCTCAAACAAACAAACAAATAAACAAAAAAGCTGAACCTGGGAATGATGAATAGGCAAACCAAACTCAAGTTTTAATTTTGTATTTAATGATTGTATACAGTAGATATGTACATTAAGAAAGCAATGTACAGACAGGCTGTCAGATTCCCTGCCAGTTCTCCTGTTTTAAAGACCCATTCATTTTCCATCTCAGGGATGAATTCTCCTTCCCATTCTCCTCTACTCTCTCTTTTTCTGCGATTTGCATGATCATTTGCTACATATATTACAAATGACTGTTTATCTTAGTCCACGTCTGCAAAGCAATTTCCCAAATAAATTTCACTAGATTAATAAACTCGGATTCTGTTTTCTTTTCTAAATTAGGGGAAAGAAAAATAGCAAGAAGAAGTAAATGTTTTCTTTTTAGCCAAATGGAACAAAAATCTGAGTTAAACACATGTGCCCATTTCTGAATTCTGAGGACTCACACAGAAGCCCTGTGATTCAACTGTTTTGCATCTTATTTTTGATTCTCCATTCCCTTTCTGGAGGAAAAAAAAAAAGTGTATTTGGAACTGCAGCCCTGAAAAATGGCATGTACTGCTTTGAACCCATTGAAGGGGTGTCCATACAAGGACTAGCAGATCAGTCCTTCGTGATTGTTAAATATTTATCAGCAAGGCAAATTCCTCCTAGGTTACAGCAAGTACAGTTTGGAATGGTCTGCCTCTGTGCTTTCAAAAATGAGTAGGCAGACTCCTGCAAAACATCCAGCTCCTCATTCAGCTAGGATAGTTTTGCTCTCAAGCTTTGAGATATCCAGATTAATATGTAGCATACACTGCAAATTTCTAAGTAAAAAAGCAGTAACATATGGGAGCATTCAAGTTCCAGAGAGAAGAGTATAAATTGGATATTTCCATGTGGATTCAGTCTGACATGTCTGTTTAACTGTGTTTACAGTGACCTGTACCAGGATCACATTACTTCTCCAGTACTGCAAGATGCACCTGCATGCACACACACAACCACACAGGTATTTCTTTTAGGTGTGATGAGTTGTCTGTAAGCAACTGAATTTATCTCTGCCGAGTACAGACGCAACTGAAACCAGATTCCTGACTTTCTGAGGGTTAGAGTTAGGTGAAATGAATCTTTGCTCAAGCATTCAACCACAGCTCCTTGGCTTGTGCCATTAGCTTCCTGAATTCCCAGATGATCTCCCACTACAGCTTAGCCAGGCCTGGAACTGCTTATTTTCTCAGAAGGGATGAGGTGAAATGCAGTTAATTCAGTGAAGCCACTGGCATTTCAAAATTATATGTAAAGCTATGTATTTGTACTCTTGTTTTTCAAATGATGTCACAGTTATGCTTAATTCTTAACAGGCTCAACGTATTCTCTCCAGTTGTAATAATTTAAAAAAATCCCGTTCAAATGTTTATAAAGCCATAAAGAAAGCCACCCATACAGCGGTCAGTAAGTCAGTAGTACGTGCACAGACGGAAAGCAGATGCTTTCACCCGCTCTTGTGCCCCCGGGGCAATGCCCAGCCCAGGTACTGCGCCCGTGGGAGCACGGCAACTTCAGGGCCAGAGACCCCGCTTTGGCTCCGGCCGAGAAGACCGTGCCTTGGCCATGCTGGCTTTGGAGCCGCTTCGTGATGCTGGTTTGCTCAGGGTGGCTGTGCAAGAGCTGACTGAGGCTGAGCCAAAAAATTCGGGGAGTAGCCACGAAATTGTGAGGAGATTATTAATGGCGTCGGCGTGTGACTGCAGGTACTTGGTGACACTGGAGCTCATTCTGGAGGCTCTGCTGATTCTGCTGTGTTTTTCTTTTTTGAACCTGGCCTTTGATTAAAAATGCCTCGCTTCCAGCTCACATTGCCTTTTAAATGGCTCTGTAAAGCCCTCTCGCGGTTCCCAGCTCATATCAGAAGCAGGGCTGGAAGTGTTTCACTGCAGAATAAACATATGGGCTGTAAATCCTGTGATTCAGAAGATTCGCCTGCAGTATTCCTCGCCGCTGTTGCCATAGGTAACCGGGCTCTGCAAAACACCATTTACCCTGGAATGCAAGGAGACACGGAGCTCAGCAAGGGCACTCCGGTTAACCCTTTCCTAGCAAAAAAAAAAAAATCCCTCTGGTGATCCCAGCAGAAACTGCTCCTCGCTCTCATGCTTGTAGGTTCACATACAAGAAACCCGCATCATGTAAATTTGAGGCAAACTACCGAAATGCTCGCACAGCCCCAGCCATTTGCACATCCACTCTGCGTGAACGGCAGGTTTCTTCTCGTACCCAGAGCCAGGCAGACACCGTCAGGGTGCCATGTTTTCGGCACTGCTGACTCACTGGGGCTGTGTGGTCACAGCCCTCTGCCATGAGCCCCCGGGATGGGTTAAACTGGCACCACATACAGGAACTGAGGAGCACCTGAATCAGACTGCCCTGGTCTGCAGTCCGAATCCAAGGTTTGTGGGGCGGTACTTGTCAAATTACTTAAGTCAGGAAAATCAGGACCTTAGAAAGGAAGATTTTCGAGCTCACAGCCACCACGGAATTTTTTTTTTGTTTTGTTTTGTTTTGTTTTTTTGTTTTGTTAGCTGACAGGGAATCCCTAAGGTTTACAAGGTTTTGCCAATGCCATCTAATGGAGACCTATGAAGTCAGACACCGAGTGCAGGTTTAACTGTTTTTTTTTCTGCCTCACACTGTATTGCAGCCAAGATACTCTTACCACCTTCTCATGGTCTTCTACTCCATTGCCTGTGGCACTGAATATGGACAATCAGTAGTTATGTGCAGTTTAGGAGAACAGGGGCAGAAAGTGGCCCCCACATTTTTTTTTTATTTTTTACTGGTTTACTCCTCTAATTATGACCTACCTGTGGGCTAATGTGGATCCCAGCAGAACAGGAGCCGAAGTAAGGTGTTTGTTGCCACAGTCTCAGCAGCAATACTGCCTGCCCAGAGAGCATATGTTCTGCCTTTGTCCTTTTTTCCCATGTTGAGCTGAGGATGATGTGTGTGTGAAAAGTAAATTCATAGCCCTGTGTTCAGGCAGGGGTTAACTTATACTGCAGAGGAGTTGCAGGTGAGACTGAAGATCTCTTTCACTTCTCAGTTTCACAAATCCTGTTACAGAAACTCTAAATATGTTGTATTTTAAACCTGTCTTCTTCCGCATACTTCCCTCTGCAGTTCAATGCATGCACACATACACACTACCAAATTATTCTTTCTTTTATGACACAGTATTGCTCTAGGGTCATCTGCAGATAGGTAAAAATGCAAAATTCCTTCTCTGAAGTGTTAACTCTGTCGGTTACTTTTACATCAAAAGTCTGATGGGAATAGAGAGAAGTCAGGAAGTGTGGATAAGGCTGAAATTGCATTCATAAAAGATCATGCAGTGGTTGGGAATCACAGCCAATGCATGGACAAGCCTGTATTGAGACTGCTGTAATCCCTGGGCAGAGCAGGGGGGAGTGATGGAGAGGTCAGTGTGCTTTGTGGGATTCTCTGGCATTACTGGGGTAAGGGGAGTTATCCCTTCTCTGTTATTTGAACAGTGAGTGAGTATTTTTTTAAGGATCTTTTTTATGTTGCTAGAATAAAAAAGAACAAGCAAGAGAAAATGACCCCAAATCATTAGGGGTTGCTGTCTGTGGAAAAGTGCAAACACAGAATGAAATTGTTTTCCTGCAAAATCCTTTTTTTTCATGGCTTGTTTCCATGCCACCACAGAGAAGAATGGTGAAGAAAAGGGTTGATGTACAAGGAAAGGGACTTTTAAAGATTTTCAAGAGCTACTGAATGGGTGTTGCTGGTTCACATTCTCCAAATTGCTGTTACATCAGTCTGGATGGTGGAGATAAACTGTCAGAGAGCCTAAAAGCCATGGAGCAGTGCATGGAAGCACTGTGATACTTATGTAGGTTCTGACTTTTTGGATTTGTAGGATTTATTTTGCATACTCCCTTGGCATTGCCAGAGCCTCTCTCCAGATCCAACACTTGATCCCCTGTTGTGCTGAGTTCCCTGGGAACTGTTGACATTGTGGGGCACCTGCTGAGGTGTTGGGGACAGGTTGTGTGGGTGGTAAAGGGGAGCACACGGGTGTCTGCAGGGCAGAGAGAAGTGATAACTGGGCTGGTTGAGCACCAGCCAATACCTGAAGGCCTGAATACACTGGAAATGCTGAAGATGCAGCGGCTGGAGCCTGTTCCTTTTCCTGGTTTTGCCTTGAATCAAGGGTATTAAATGTCAAGTTTTTATGTAGTTCCTAAATTTACTTAGGTTTGGGTGTTTATAGCAGAAGGTTTGTGTCCTTGTGCACTCCTATCTGTATTTGAATGATGATAAATGCCAAGGCTTTATTTTGGGGCTTGTGTTTTTCCACAGCCAAGGTGACACACTCCCATTAAGTTTCACCTTCTCCCCCAAGAGTTGATAGTATTTATTTCTTTTGGAAAGGAAATATCAGGGCCTTTGCAGGCCCAGAGCAATTTTCTTTGAAGGCTGCATTGGCTGGGATTGCAGATACAGTGACAAAGAGGAGATTGTGGCAAAGCAGTGCTAGATGGAAGCTCAGGCAGGAAAGGGTTACCCGTCTGCATAGCTCTCAGTGTCTGGAGCTCCAGGCAAAACCCAGAGAGAGACAATGATGTCAGCACTACCTCCAGGCCCAGGGCCCCTTGCCTGACAATGTGGGCAATCCAACACATTCCCATCTGCCACAACAAGAGCATTCATGCTCCTATTTCCTGACCTCTTTGGATTAAAGCATGTGGAGTTAAATATACATCCAGCCCCATGCTCATGCACTTGCATTGCACCAGAAATAGATTTATGGGAAACTGGCTGCAGCTTTTGCCACCCGACACTCGGGATCTGTCTCAACGTTGTCATCGAGAAAAGCACATGCTGGTCTGGTCGGGAGATTGTACAGTCATGTACACATAGCTAAAACACAGTTCGCTTTTGTGCCTTGCGATACTGCATGTAATCAGCACGCAGTCAGAAAGGGGGGAGGGAGGGGGAAGGGGAGCTTAAATAGAAAATGAAGATTAGTCAGAGGCAGTGATTTCAGCGTTTTAACAATCTGAAACTTGCTGAGTTTTTTAGAACTGCATAAAAAGTTCTGACAACAGAGACAGACCTTGGCTGAGCTGGGTGTCTGCACTCCAGGCTGGTGGAAGAGGGAGAGCATGCGGCAGCCTTTGCATGCTGCCATGCCGGGCTGGCAGGCACAGGGTGTGCAGCTCTGACAAAGAGAAGCTTTTTGTTTGCTTTACAGTGAAGCTGGTCTGGTAGTGCAAATTTCTAGTAATTAGAAGCATTTTAATGCTGCTTTTATTCGCAATATATGTGTGTGTGTGGGTCTGTTGCATGCACATGGGTATCGTGTTGTTTCTTTCTCATGTCTGTGGGCGCTGTGTATCTGTGACTCTATGCCCATATGTATCTGTGCGGCTCCATATTTATCTGTCATTCTGTGTCTGCATTGCTCAGTCTTTTTCCTTTTAAGTATAGGAGTTGCATTTTTTTTCTGTGCACAGATGATTTTTTTCTTTACTATACACTAAGGGGAAGAGAAATGTAGGAATAGCTTGCGTTTTGTTTATGTCGTTCTCAAGAAAGTGCTTCACCTTTCAGAAATATGAATGAAAAAGAAAATGAGATTTTCTTTTCCTTTCTCTCTTTTTTAGCTACGGTCTTCTCTCTTATCTTCCCAGATATTTATTTTCTTTCCTCTCCCTTTTCCCCATCAGACTGCAAACTCTTGCTCCCATAACAAATGGTTTAAATGTCCTGCCTGCACAGTCAGTCCCCTTTTCACAGCATGTTTTTTGTACAGTTTTCTGTTCCTTTTTTTTTTTTTTTAACTCATAGTGGGCCTCAACATAGCAAATTCCTGTGGGCAGTTTGGTTTAGTGTCTCTCCCCTTCATTTGGCCTCTGCCTATAGCACTCAGAATCTCAGAGAGCACAACACAGGGAAGCAGAACAAAAACAAACTCCACAAAAGCTGTAGTTCCCCAGTGGCTCAAAGGGGTCTTGGAAGAAGCTTTAGCTGATAAAATCCTTACTGGGTGCTTGGAGGGGTGAGGCCAAATGGTTAATGTAGGATAAAAACTGCAAACCTCTTAATTCTCTTAGTGTTTGGCTTAACCTTGCCTTGACTCTGAAGAGATGGCAGTAAGTAAGGATGAGCTTGTATTAGAAATAGGATTCTCTCTTTCTGCCCAGCCTCAGCTGTGCCAGTTCCAGTATTACAGTGCATCAGTGCTACAAAATTCTCTATCAGTTTCTGCTGGTGGAGGTTTGGAACTGCCTCATTTCTCAATTAGTGTAATCAAGGCCATGACCCTGGCATCTTTCCCAAGAGTTTCCTTCCCCCTGTGAAACAGAGAATACTGAAAACCAGTCAGAAAAAGTGGAGCCAGACTGCAGCAAGCATTGGATTTCACTGGTTGTACAATAAGGAAGCTGCCTCTAGTGTCAGCCATTCTGAAGGAGGCACACAGACAAGTTAAAGTGGTAATATGCATAATGTCTGTCATCCAGATATTTCAGAGCATATAATAAGTTGTGATTAAATCATTAAACTAAAAAACTTCAAAAGAGTCTAGCTATGCAGACCGAGGATCTAAATGCAAGAAATCTTCAGTCCTGTTTCCACCTAGGTACATGATTCGCCACTGCTATAAGCTAGTCATCTTCCACAGATCTTTTGATTTTCCCATCAGTACCACCAGGAGTTAATAATACTTAAAAAGAGCAGTGCCTCTTACAGAGTTGTTTTGAAGGAAATGGAGATTTATTGAAGGAGTCTTTGTGTGAACTTGCATGCCAGTTTGAAGTTCTTCAGGAGCAAAGTGGAGGAAGCGTGTTCAGCATGAGATCAAAATGGAAGACCTGAGGGTCTACAAGCACCAGGGGAAAAACAGTGTTAAAAACGGGAGATGCATAGTTTTTGGGGACCCTAAATTAGGCTGTGGAACCTAGGAAGAGAGAGGTTTGCAATTTTGGACTGAGATACATACAAAGCTTATGAACCATTCTTGGTGCCTGATGGATCTCTGCTTTTGTTAGCTGTCCCAGCTTCACAAAGTCAGGTAAACAAATGAAAACAGAATCTCTATGTCCTGACACCCCATATCTTGCCATGAGTTCTAGACTAGACACCAAATATGTGAAGAATATGTCCCCAGGTTCCTCTGTTTTGATTAGGACCATTATTTTTATGTTCAGCATTAATTTTTCCATAGAAATCAAGCAGTTTCTCTGTTTACAGCTACATATACATCTAATATGTCTCTCTTAAGCCAGATACAAATAGCCTTGTGAGAAGTGCTCAGCAGCTGGCTTGGAGCAGGGCAGAGGAAGAGAGGAAGCCTGCAAGTCACATCCTCCTGACCACCTTCCTCTTCATTGATGTGTTCAGTCACACTGTCCAAAAGAGCCATTTGAGAAGATTTGAGAATGTATAGAGCAAGTTCTCCATTTAACTTATGATCAAGATAAACAAAGGTGTCAGCTGAAGCAGAGCTGCTGAGGTGTTCCGTGTAATTCAGTGCCAGGCAGTAGTGGCTGCTGCTTAGGAGATGGATTTATTAAGATTATTAGTAAGTGTTATTTGGAGGTGACTGAAATTGCTGGGTGGAATCCAGAGGATTAGCTTTCCAAAGATAGCAAATGCAAAAAAAAAAGCAACCCCAAACAAACAAGCCACTAGAGCCACCAGTACCAGTTGTGTTTATTTAATAAAGTCTCAGCACAGGATTAGCTCACAAGCATTTGCTTGTTTTTGTGGCTGGAGATATGGGGGATGGGAAGGAGGAACCATCTTAGCATGTAATTCCCCAAGTAAAAACAAAGCTGCAGCACAGCATCTGGCTGGGTTCACAGAGTAAGTGACAACTCACTGTGAGCAGGGGAGGCAGAGGAGGAATCACCTCTTCCTGGATTGCACCGGATTTAGGCAGCCTATTGTGCAGCAACTCTGATACAGAAATATCCTGTGAGGAAGGCTCTGCTCGAGAACTGTCACGTCCCTGGGTAAAGGGCAAGAGAGCTTTAGGCCAAGGCATCACGCTGATCCGAGCCTGAGGAGTGGCTTAGGGGAGAGACAGCAGCAATCAAAATAGTCATCTCCTACTCTCTAGTGAGGCTGTAAGGACCTCAAAGTGCTTGGTAGACATGAATTCACTAAATATCACCCCCACAAGCCTATCCCTGTGGGATGGAGGCTGGTGTTGCTAACCCCAGATGGCAAACCGGAGGCAGAGAGAGCTGTCCAAATTCCCACAGAGAGCAGGCCAGATGGGAAGGTAGCAACAGGGGAAGACAAAATCAGGAGAAAAAAGCCATCTCTTGGAGAAAACTGAGGGGGGAAGGGGCATTAAGGACCACTAGAGCCCATATTTTAATGTTATTAATGTTCTTAGACAAGTCCCTCCAAAACACTGGTGGTTGGTGGTGTAGAACAAGTGAATCAATGCTGCAGTGTAGGTAGCTTGGCTGTCCCACTTCAGTACTGTCGCCCAGAAGCAGAGCCCCATGGAACTCCCCACTGAAACATGATCCCCCAAAGAATTATCCCATGTTGTTTTTTTGTGATTCATTGGGGCCCCATTGGGAAGTGTCAGGAGAGACCGAGAGACTCTGATCAAGCCAAGGTACTGAAAAGGAGACCAGTCCTCTTGCAGTTTCCAGTGAAATTGATTGTTTTCTTTCGTGAGAAGCTGCTTACTTGTCTCCTCAATTCACAAGAGTTGCACTGGCTCCTCTTGCCTACTTCAGAGAAGTCCTTATGCAAAACTGGACTGGTTTGCTATTGACTATGCTTCTCAAGACCTTCTTAGACACCATGACAATAATAGTAGAACTCCTGGATTTTGTAAACCTTTAATTTTATACAGTCACAGAACAGAATGGGACCTATGAGTACAATTTAGCAACCTCATTCCTCAAGGGTGGGGGCGGGGGTGGGAGGACAGGGGTGGGGCCGGGGAGGGGGCAATGCACTACTTAATGCTCTTGGGATAAGCTATCACAAGTGGAAAAAGGAGGGAAAGGCTGCAGCTCACTCAGGTGGAAGAAAAAGAGTGGAAATCCAGTTATGCAGTTTTATACTGAGGGGACAGAATTGTCTGGTAACCTGTGTACTTAATCCCATGCCAAGATTGAAGGATATGTCCGTAGTAACTAAAATGGAAGCACAGTGGAAGATACAGAACCCTAGGTCCAAACTACTCAGCTTTTACAGGAGATGTCTTTGGGGCTAGAATTTGTGTTACTGAAATCCTTAATTTCTAGTAAAGAGAAGTTAGAGAATGTTGGACTAGGAGGCAGAATTAAAGGGAAGAAAAAAGAGGGAGAAGGGGAAAGAGACTGTAGCATTTTAGGATCATGTTTTCATCTCTTTCTACTGGGTTCCAAATTTTTTTATAAAAATCAAAATTTTCACATGAGAACCTGATGGTTGAAGAAACTATTTTCTTTCATAGATAAAATGAAAATACCCCCATTACAATAACAAAAGGCAGGGTTTTCCCCTAGTCCTAGCCTAGTCCCTAGACTGACTGCTGGAAGATTTCACTCCTCCAGACAGAGATGCTGTGGCATGTCTTACTGCCAGGCTTTGTGAACCCATCCAAGGTCACAGGTCTTGTCTCTGTGCCTGTGTGTGACTGATTTGCAACATCTCTACGAAAAAAATCAAACCTCTTTAGTAAGACTCATTTGCCTGCTCTAATTTACATCAGAGTGCCCAACACATCATGACTGGTGACATCAAAGGTGCTTTAGGACCACCTCTGTCCTTCAACCTAATACATAGTATGCCATAGTATAGCCAAGACTAAGGGTCTGTCTCTTTCTGTGATAAATATCCACTTTTATAGGGCTGTGGCCATGAGTCCAATTTAAGATTATGAAGTAATTTTCTGTGGCAATTCAGTTCCCAACTTCATCACTCTCATCTTTCACTCTATCTGATATATTTTAGTGTTTGGTATTATGCCTAATATGGAGAGATTCCAGTGAACTGCATGAGGCATTTAATAAAGGAAATGTCTGGACAGTGAGAAGTTTTTTATCTCTAAAAAGTCTTCCAGTGATTGTTGGAGTATTCTATTTTAAAATGGCTTAAAGGGCCACATTTGTGTGATTTGTCCTCAATAGAAATTAGAGCCTCTCAGTATTTTTACGTGGTGGAATGATTATTTTTTTGAGTTATTCATTACAGACTTCTGAACCTCTCAGGAGTCCACGAGCTCTTTACAAGCCATATAAAAGGATGCAGACTCACTAGCAGAGCAGAGACATTCCCAGGAGGAGAGAGATTTGTAACTAAACTGAGATGGACGGAAAGAGATGGAGAAAATAAACTTCAGAAAGACTGAAATAAAAGCAAATTCTTTAACAGCCTAACAATGATCTAGACTCCTGCAAGTCAGGAACAGAGCAGGCTACACTGAGAATGTTTATGAAAAAAAGCACAGGAGTAGCCTGCAAAGTTTCATTTCATATCTGGTTTGGCAGCAGGAGAAAGATAGGTGGCTTGTTTTCTAGGACTTTCTCAAAACAGTGACCCCGAAAGAAACATGAATGTTATCTTCTGAGGACCCATTCATGTTATTGACACGCGGAATACTCTCCAAAAGAGTAATTTCTTCAAAATAGTCTGTTTACAATAAACAGGGCGTTTAAGTCAAAGTGAAAAAAGCAAAATCACTCTTTCTGAGATGCTACAAACAAAGACTTTAAAGAAAATGCACAGACAGAAGCTGTACATACTGTAAATGCCTAGGCCTCTTAATAAACACTTTTGGGATTCCCAGAGTGGTTAGGAAAACATTGCATAGCAAAGCCCTTTCTCACAAAGAAACAATTAGATAAATGCCACCTACTGATTGCAAAACTGGCTAAAACTTAGTGGGATCCACACATCTTACAGGATCCGGCTTTTTTTCCCACCTGGCAACAAAATTAGATAGAGCTGCATATTAAATGGAATGCAACAGAGCCAAAGCTGGCAAAATAATGGAAATGTATTTGTGAATATTTATTCAGTGAAAATATTACCAAACTTCACAGTATTATTGATACTGAATTATTTAATCGTCTCCAGACAAAACTCCAAGAAGAATCCCTGTCTGTACTGTTCTGCCAACAAGTATTATGCATGCACAGCACTCCCTCCGCAGTGACTGCAGAAATGCTCTCTGCTCGTCAGTCTGCAAGAAAGGATTTGACTCTGTTGCTGTAAGCTGAGTCGAAGTTTCACAGTACTAATAGAACTACTCTGTCAGAGATGGACTGTCAAGCCTGTGGGTGGAGCTGGGCTAGTAGGTATGCTCTGGACATGGATACACCACACCGGTATGCCCGTGGAGAAGCCGCATTTACAAATGAATGGGTGCATATGAGATACCTGTTAGCACGTGGCAGCCGTTTCTCCCTCTATGTGCTCTATAGAAGTGTGCATGGGCTTATGCAGATGTGGGACAAATACACGTTTTTGGCAGCCATGCAGTGGGGTAGATGTGCCTGTGCTATATGGGCTGTCTCCAGGAACAGTCTGGAGTAAAGGGAATTCCATAGAGCTCTGTCTTCTCTCCTCCTCTACTTTTTGTGTCTCTCATTTTCAGGTAACCTTTTCTGCAAACAAGTCCTTATGTAGCAAGGGTGTGGGATGGCTGCATGGAGTGGCTGTAGGTGTCTGTCCTTCTGCCTGCAGCATTGGCCCAAGGACGCCTGTGCCTCTTCCCATGTCATCTCCAGTCCACCAGCAGCAGTTTCTCTCTTCGGCCAGAGGACTTTTGCCTGGGCTCATGCCCAGATCTGCTGTTCAAGCAAAGGGCAGGTTTAGGGATGTTTGTTCCAGACAGCCTAGTTAGTTGATCTCACTTGTTTTTATCCCATGTAATACACATACTTCAGGTCAGCTCTCTCCTTTCTTTCTTCTCTGTCCTGTCCTGCTGGTGTACATGCTATTTCCAGATCACGTCACACATCCCCTCCTCTTTCTCCTGCCACTATTGAGCCTGTTCTTTCCATTAGGGTTTAATGAAAGGCCCACTAGCCGTGGCAATCCCAACCCTCCAGTCACTGTTGCAGCCAAGGTCAAGCCTGGGGCAGGAATTGTCCACAAATACAGACACCAGAGTGAAGGGAAGGAAAGAACAATAAGAGACATTTACTTCCCCAAGTACTTAAGCGCTTGAGAGAAACTGTCCCCCCAGACTGCTGAGTCAGCAGTGGCTGACAAATTAGTCAACAGGATGACTGGGCCTCAGCTCCTGGCAATTAGCATGGACAAAGCTTTGTGTGTGCCTGTGTGTTTTCCTATTAGCTGCGGCTTGCACGCCTGTGAAGGGAGGAGGGAGTGGGAAAGGAAATGGCTTGCTTTGCCTTCACAAACACATGGAATTTGCATTCCCAAGGTTGCGCAGCAGTCATTTGGCTTCCTGTTTCAGCATCTTTGCAGGCTGTAGCCATTAAGAATAAAGCATGCTGAGAGCCTCTTAGGAGGGAGGTGCATCAACACAGCTGGAGGAAGGGCGAGCCCTGAATTGCAGTAGCAGAGGCACTTCAGATTGGGAGGGGTGTAGTTTAGTCCATCAGTGTGGCTGACAAAACCGGGTGCTGGCAGGGTCAATGAGTGTTGGCAAAGGAGTTTACTGGTGAGAATAGTATTGCTAGTATATTCAGTATTGGAATAAGAAAGGTGTCACAGATCCAGAGTGAGAGCTCTGGCAGAGCTCAGAGTGATGAAATGATAAATAGAGACAGAGGGGGATAAGGACTGGACTAAAAGAGGATTCTGTAGGTCAGGAGTTCAGTGTCTTGTCAAAGCGATTTGGGAAGCCAGGGGCTAAAAGGTGGAGCTGCAGGTCAGGATTAAGCTGAACCTAGGAGCTGAGTTCTGTCACCATTTGGCAGAGGTCACTGCCTCCAAAGCAGGCTGCAGCGGTCACGGCCCATGCTGTGAACAATGACATTTCCTGGATTCAGCTCTAGTGGAACTACAAACACACTTTGTTGTTAAAATCCTGTGCATCTCCTCTTGTCTTCCCATCTCTGAGGCCAGGACACCAGTGCTCTCAGACAGGGTGTGAACTGAAAGTCCTCAGAGGACCCAGGAAGAAAAGTCAAGTACATCTGCTTTTTTAGCCTCGCCTTCATCCACTGCATATCCATGTCCTTGGTAGCTCAGACACTACCATGTTATCATCCTCATTCATGATAAACTGGTCAGTCTGATTTAGCCAAAGTTCAGTGGTGCCCCCAGCTCTGAAAGGCCTTGCTGTGACCCGTGAAGGTTTAGTGGGCTTTGTTCTGGGTGCTTGGAGACCCATCTCTCTGCTTTACAGGCTTTCACAAAAGTTGAGCTCAACTGAGAGCGGCAGAAGCATTCAAGCTCTCAGTCCTCCTGTTTGCAAGGGTGGGGGTGAGATACACAGTCTTTGTATCCAAGGCACCACTACATGCTCCTTTGCTAAGCATAACTGGAATCCCTGGACTTCAAATCCTGTTGCTGAGAGCCTAGCAACAGGTCAATGTATCTACTTGTGCTTTTAAGGAAGGACTAGGTTAGTGGAGGTGAAAGTAGGTCAGAATGTTTTATTTTCTGAGTTTGTTGGGTTTCTTTCTAGGAACTGTAACGCTCTGCTTGTAAGTAGTCTCTGTATCCAGAGACTAGCAGTGCCATATTCATTTACACTCCTTTATGCCGCACTAAATTTGAGACAGTTAATTCCCTTCTGCTGATGGACAAGCTGCCTCACACTATTTCATGTTTACCAAAGGAGAGGAGTGTGCACCAAGGTGCTTCCTGTGGAGCAGCTGACACTCAGCAGCTTGCTGTTCCTGTGATGACCTCTCCTCATCTTTGACCCCTGTAATTTTCTGCTTGGTTGTAGGCTGATTTAGGGCAGATTTTTACTGATCTCTTAGCTGCAGAACAGTGTTTTCAGAAAATACCAGCTGGCATCTATCTACACCATTGTGTGACTAAATAGCTTTTGAATCTGGGTCTCCATTCCTCCATGCTTCAATTCTTCATCCAGTAAAAAGGTCTAACTGTAGTTTGGGCTTGGGTCCGGGTTGTACACATGAAGGTGGCTGTGGAGGAACTGTGGCCATCCAGGTGCTCCTGTTCTCCTGTCAAGGAACGTGGCTGGGCCTTTCCTTCTGACCATTCTGACACAGCAGTGGTTATACAGCACTTTAGTTTATGCCTGACTATTGCTGCTGTGCCTGAGCATCCAAACTTTAACATGTGAATTTTGTCATCCTGTCAGCCTACAAGGAGTAAATCCATTTCATCCAGGACTCAAACCTCTACAGATGAAAAGAAATAGTGAGTCCTAACAAGAAACTTCACATAGGCCTTGCTGCCGTGGTTTTACGCCTTGTAGAAAAAAACACAGCTATCTAATCCACGTAATGCACATAATTTATCAGACATGAATCCCGTAAGGAACCATGGACAAAAATCAGCTGAATTGTCTCTCTGTTAACCTTGCTAGCGAATGTCAGAAGGTGGTATATCTCTTCATTACAAGTGATAAAGTTCAGATAACTTCATGGCAAATTCAGGCCCTTAGTTTTAGTTCCATTATTTTGCAGCAGTTACCTTTCTATAATTCTATATGTCCAACACACTTGTTTAAAAAATCCAGACTTGTCCACATGAGGTACATGTGCAACTGCAGCAAGATCCATGCTGACTGCAGTGTTTACAAGAACACTTGAAGGGATACCTCATCAGGGTATCATAAGGAAAAATATGGTAAGGACAAGGTAGTGCCCAAGCATTATGGGGAGGACACAAGGGTGTCTAAGATACTGTAACTTTGAGAGTCAGCCACTCATTCCATTCAATTTCATTCCAAATGAGCTATGCTTCCTGCAGCAAACAAACTAGGGATGGATACAGTGCTTGGGTGCAGGAGTGTTTTAGTAACATGGAGTTACAACAGATTGTTATTAGCAGTAATTCCCATTTCTTTCTTAAAGCACACTCCTAAAGCAGCTACTTTCAGGAAACTGCCTGAAAATAACACTCCCTGTCTGGCTGATAGCCACTGTCTCTCCTCTGCTCTTTAAAGTAGGTATTTTTCTGATGGAAGGCGCTCAGTTAATTTTGGAGTTGAAAAGGTACGTGCAGGACAGGGCAAGTTTCTTTAACGTGGCCTTGACATTATTCCTCCTGCCCTCCTGGAAGTAATGTGCCTGAGGAATGCAATGGCCTCTTTTCTGAGCTGGCAGGCAGTGACATTTGTAGTGTTGATATTTGTCCCTTTGGGACTTGGGCTGAGATTTTTCCATCCCTCCTTTGCCCAGTTCATTTTGTTCAGACTACCAAAAAGCTGTCAAATGGTATTTTTGCAATTATCAATCTAGACTGGGCTGGACTTGGTGACATGGAGGTGAAAGGATCTGGACTTTGTTTTCCTGTCCTGCTAAACTAGCCAGTATCTCCTTGTGCTTATTCAGTGGGTTAGCTCTGATAATGTCAGTATGAATATTTTGCTGCCATTTAGCTAATAGCTAAATTTCCTGTTTAAAAGTCATGTAAAGTGAAATAGGGGAAAAAGAACTGCTGTGGAGGAGACAAAGGCACAATTCAGGGGTTGGTTTAAGGTGTGCTTGTGCCGTAGGTCGATTGCTTTTTAACAGCATATCTGACATAATGTTGTCAAACTCCATTGAACATATATCTCTGAAAAGATATTTTTACAAACCAAATCCTTGAGATTATCATTTCACCATTTCTCCTAGCTGTTCTTCAGTCTCAGATACCATGTGCAGATCAGATGCAACTCAAAAAAAATGAAAGACCTATAGTATCTCAATAATATAATAGCAATGGCCCCCCGTAACATCAGTGGTAAAAATAATTAAATCTTTCTACTTCTCTAGTGTGTTCCATCTGAGGGTCTCAAAGCATTTTACAAGCATTAATTAATTAAACTTTCATCTTCTCCCTGAGGCTTTTTATTGTGCTGGAGGTGGTTCAGTCCAGTTGGGTAGATGTGGCTGTTGAAATCACAGCTGATTCTTAAACCAGTGGTTAAAAACCGCCTCTGGAAATCTTCAGTTCTTACAGCTGCTGCCCTTACATCCTGCAACTGTGCTTTCCTGTCTTAGTTTAGTGGATGGTTTCTCTTCTTCTGGCCCATGCAGGCTCAGATCTGTAATTCCCATCTCTTAGCTCTGCCCTGAGTAGGTGATGCCATTGGCACAATCTCCAGGAGCTAAACTGACCCAGGACTAGCCCCAGAATTACTGAAGTGTTTAAGTAGCTTAAAGACTGAGTTGTGTAATCCTCCCTCCCACTTAGACCAGGGGATGTGGACTAGAACGAAGTTAAAAGAGAAGGTGTAAGGATTACTAAGTGCAAATATTTGAGATGTAACTCTTTAGGTAAGCATTTTAATTTTAAATATGCCACGTGTTTACAAATAAAATACAGAAATTGTTTGTCCCATTGTTGAAATCCAGTCATTCTTAGGGCTGAATGTGACACTTATTTAACAGTATAGAGTAGTACTTCCATCATCTCTTACGGAAGGAATCAGATTATATCAGCTGAAACTGGAGACAAGTGGGAGAAGGTAGAAATGAACTACCCAGACTGAGAGGTAGTCACTGGGATTCAGCTCCCATCTTAAAGGGAATATATTAGAGAATCTGTAATAATAATTATAATCATAATTAATATGTTGTATTACTTGACATTTTAAAAACAGTGATAATAAAAATAGTAAAATTAATAAACAACTATGCAAAGTATGCAGAAAGCCTTGGGGGTTTTGTTGGTGAGAGAAACTGTTGAAATACTTTTGCATTGATATTTATGTAACATCTTTTGTCTTAGGGATCCCAAACTGTATCACCAACTGCAGCAATGAAAAGCTTGTGAATATGGCAAGCCATATGTTGTTTTGTTAACAATATAATTTTGGAAATTGTCTTTAGCATTTCTAATTAGAAGTATGTAGTGTAAAGATTGGATTTCATTAATTTGAGCTCAATACTGTGCTTTCTTCACCCAGAAAGCAAAGGAACCGGCACACTATAAATATGCTGGCATATAGAATAGTGGGATGAATTAATAATTTAATAATGTGTACTGCTAACTGTGTATTACATGATTTTGAGCAATCAAGGGGCTTTACAAAGGTTGGTGGCAATTAAGAAAGATATTTTCAGTTAATTAGAAATGCATACTTTGTTCCTGAGATACACAATCATCCGTTCATTGAATTCTACGGGTTTCCTTGTGTTTAGTGAGTTTTAATGCCCATGTTTTACAGGTAAAGTAATAGAAGGGATACATTAAACCCTACACAGTCAGTGGCAAGGCAGGGACAAATTAAAAGTCTCTTGATCCTCTCTCTCAACATTGAAAGCATTGTTTCTTTCAGTTTTGCTGGGCAAGCAACACAGGACTGGAAGAAAAGCTTTTCTAGGATGACCTTCTGGGTCATCCTCTCCTGTCTCCTGCCATCAGGGGCAGCATGTCCTATTGTGGCTTTTGTGACTGTGAAAAAGAAAGAATGAGTCACACTTCTCTGCTGGACACCAGACCACTCATTGATACAGTTTAGGTTGCCTTTCTCAAAAAAGGCAATGATGGTATCTTAAGGGAGTTTCCAGTGGGAAAAGGCTGGCCTGGTTTGTTTCTGGGATTAGAGGAGAATGGCAGGCTTCCAGTTTCAGGTGCTGGGAACTGAAAATGAAGGTGCTGCTGAGTAGGGTTTTTTTCTCATAGACTCGGCTTCAGCTCTGCACTTCCCCAGCCATGTCAAAGCAGTACTTTCTTAAAGCTAGAAGACTCCCTTTAAGACACAAGAGAAAATACATTCAGGAAGCATTTCGTAGGAGCATCCTGGAGAGTATCTTTTAAACCAAAGCCCAAGTTTAGTTAGGTTGGTCTCAGGATGAGAAGGTAGGATTAGATTCATCCCCTTGTTCCCCACAGGATAGTATTCCTGGCAAATATTAGTTGAACCTTTCCTGAGGCTTTGTGATGAGAGACTCCACATCCTTCTCTTAGGTCCTCTCTAGGCCTGTTCACTGTAAAGTTTATTATCTCCCTCACTGTGATTATTGGGCCATTTTGTTCCCTCTCGGTACTCTGTGTGAGCTAGTCTTGCCTGAAGAGGTAACTAGCTGAGCTATCTGTTTGCAAGTCCCTGGATGTATTTGGTTCAGTTTCCCTCACCTTTACATCATGTGCACAGGTGTCAGCAGGGCCGTTAGGGAAGAGTTCAGAGAACACAGTGGGAATGTCCTCACTGAGCTGGGAAGTCTCAGCTTGGCTGAACTTCTGTTTTCTCTGTGACTGTACAGTGCTGAGAAGGCTGATGACACATGGGAAGTAGCCAATTCTGTAGCCAATTTTATTATTTCTCATTTTATTATCAAGAGGAATTTATAAAAATTGTGAGGATCTCACCCACTTCCCCTCCCCGCTGCAGAGTTGCTGGTTTATTTTTGTTTTATTCTGTAAATAGATACAGAAACAAAGCTCCCCAGACCTTGAAGTCAGTCCCACCATGTAGCACTATACATGGCAAACCTGTATGCTTCTCATCACTATTGCCTCCATACTCTGTACCTGGCTCCTGTCTTAGGCTCTCTCTCGAAAGTTTCAAAGCATGAAAGGAACAGAAGTTGGATGGCAGGGACAGACAGGAAGATGGTGTAGAAGATAGTAGGAGGGATGGGGAAATAGATGAGTAACAGCAGAGAGGTCATAGGAACACTGATGAAGCTGAAAAAAGCATATGCAATCATAGAAGCACTCTCCTATGGAATTGGATCACAATTCATTATATCTGCATACTGACATTTCTCATCTGCCAGTTCACAGCTGTGAAATCTGCCTACAAGGTGTGCATCACTGTCTTTAGTAGTACATGCATTTGAAAAAAACATCAAGCCTACTAAATCCCTCGTCTGTAAACTCAGACTGTAAGAAGACTGGAGGGGAAAACGAGACATTAAAATCTGAGTTTAGTTCAATTCATTGGACTGGAAGGAAGGTTGATGATGTCCTTGTTTGCTGAACACTTCAGGAGGTCTGGTATACAGGCAGGGATCCGAGGAAAGGGATGAGAAATGAGAGTCAAAGACTGTATTGCTGCACATGTATTTCTCAGCTCTGCTGGCCTCTGCAATCTTTACACTTAAATGTAATATTTTTCAAATATTATTTGTAATGTCTTTAAATTAGTAGTACTGCTTTCCCCAGACACATTAGAAACACTTGCCTCTGCTTTGTGTTTCTTACTCCTTCTTATAATTCTCATGCAAACTGGTGAAATTGTTCCTCACACAAGTCATGGGTTAGGACAATCAAAACTTTCTTTTTATTTCCTTAGTTAGATCTTACCAAACGCCAGATGTTACGTCATGGTGCTTTGTAATCTTCTTTGCTTCATGCCTATATGCTGTTCTGAATCAGACCTGGATGGAAATCTAAAGGAGTGACAGAGCTCACTGCCACTGCGTTCAAAGTGGAGGCTGTTGAGAGCTGTGTCTCTTGTCTTTTTTGTCTAAGGAGAATTTCCTATCTGATATACTTCACTGAAATAGTCTGGAGGAGATAATCTGGCACTAACCTCTCCTTCTCCCACCCCTAGTTTGAGAGTCGATGGGAACTAATAGGTCTTTTCCTGCCTATCATGTGTGGTTCACAAAACTTTCTGTGGCTGACATGGTGGCAGGAGGCACAGGGGTTATTTTGGGGCAGATTCCTTTTAATTTGTTTTGTTTTCCTCTTTCTATAGCAGTGTAGCAATCCCGTCCTGGCTGGCAGCAGAGATGCCCTGAGGGAAGGGAGAGGAGCTGCCTCTGAAGACAGTCAGAATTCTTCATAGCTGCTTGTCCTCTCTTTGACTGCGGCATCAGCTGGGGGCTGGGGGAGGAGAAGTGCCTCAGGCTCATTCAGAGTTGACCCATGGTTATTTTTAGCTCCTTAATGCTCTTTCCAAGCCCCCTGCCCCTCTTCCCTCTTCCTCCCCCTAGTTCGTTTCCCTCGTCTTGGCAAATGGCACTTCATGAGCTACTCAGTCACAGGTTAGAAAGCACTGAAAAAAGTCAAAGGGCAGGCAACGGAGGTACTCCTCCTAGAGAGGCACTTGAAAGGTCAGGAAATGCCTGAGCTGTGAGGAGGAGCCCCTCCTAGCCTAGCTCTGCTTATTAAGCAGTCTTGCCAGCCCATGCAGACAGGGTGATGGGGCTCAGATCTTAAAACCCATGTGAAGGAGGCAGAGGAGGAAAGAGGAGACAGTAAAAGAAGAGTAGGAAAAAAGATGGGGAGATACAATAAAGAGAGTTGTGGTAAACAAAGGGGACTAAGTGAGGTGAAGGACGATACGCACTGTTTAAGCATGACTGAGACAAAGAGGAAACAGAAATTAAGAGCAATTTTACTTCCCTCAGATCGAAAGCCTGGAAGATCTCTTGACAAGGGGCCATGGGCTTCCTTTTCCTCTGCAAGAGCCTCTAAACATCAAAGCCAGGCCCGTGCTCTGCAGATGGCAGGAGAAGACATGTAGGAAGCTCCGCTTAAAGGACACACCTCTTACACCTCTTACCTTGCCATCGGATAGGAGTTGCCAGTGAAGGGTGAACAGCTGGCAAACAGGAGGGTGCTGGGTCCTGGAGAAAGTCAGGTCTTCGTCTTTAGGGAGAGAATCAAGACGGAAACCATGGAGAAGCCTTTGCTGTGCTTTGCAGAGCTGTCAGCAGCCCGCCCATGCTTCTGGCTGGTAAAGTGTCAGATGAGGTCTGAAACTGGGGGTAAATCCTCGCACCTTGGTCAAAGCAGGTGTGCAGGATCTAAAACTCACCTGCACCTGGTGTGGTAGAAAGCAAGGCAATAAAAAAAGTACTAACTCCTGAGGTGCTTGTCTGTGGAGGATTTGAGCATAGGCCACTCTGATGGGTCACAGCATCTCTGCCTGCATGTGTTGTTATGTCTGTCCATCCATTATGGTGCAGGATTTGAGCTTTGCAAACACCACAGGGCTTTTTCTCACTGTGCCCTGGGAGGCAGGGTTATAGTGTACTACTCTCCTCTGCTCTCAGCAGCTGGCTCCTGCAAGAGGCAGGGCAAGCCTTTCCCCATGCCCATCCTATGGCAGGATGAACAAGCTGCTCCCTTTCCCTTCTCTCAGTAGGGACCTGGAAAGGAGAAGCTGCGTAGCTCTTTTGGCTACTGTAGCCGGGTCCAGTGTCATGCAGATGCCAGGGCAGAAATAACTTGCTCAAAATAACATGGCTCCCCCTGCACCATTTCCCACCCCACCCCCACACAGCCCACTCTTCAAAGTAGCTCCGTCTTAGTTTTCCAAAGTCCCAGCTGTGTGTCCTTGTCTCAGACAGGGAAAGCAGGTTGCCAGGATACAGTCCCTTTGATGAGCAGTGCAGTCCCCTGGAAATCAGGCTGCAGTCCCTCCCTCCCCTTCCCCAGCATTGCTGTTCTGTGTGGAAGATGGATTTGGGTCCCTGGAGGGCTTCTGGATGCAAAAAATGGCAGGGAGGAGGAGGAAGATAAAGCTTCACAAATGTCAGCATTCTCTACACACCCTAAAGAAACAGCCAGGAAACTATTCCACCTGTTGCTGGCGGCCAGCATGAAGCTGGTCCTAACCCAATAGAAGAGGATCCCACACCTGAACTGAGCCAAGAAGCCACTCAGAAATTGCATCACAAGCAACAGAGACTAGGACTAATTCATATTGTCCGGCAAGAGCAAGCCCAAATGAGCCAGCCTACCCAGCTGTCAGGATAATCATTGCTCTGAAAATGAAGTTGCACAGAATGGGGCAGGGTTGGGAGGGGGTAAAACAATTTCCCTTCCTCTTGGTGTGTCTTTCTTCACAGTTTTGTGATTGCACAGCTTCCTTGGCACCAGCTTCCTTTGGCTGATGCTGCTAGAAAAATCAGCTCATATGGAAAAGCCACGTTATGTGCTTACAGGTTTCTAAACTGTAAAGACCACAAGAAAATGTTCACATTGTTTCAAAAGACGTTAATCAGGAAGAATATAAGAAATATGAAAGAGCATTAACTATCAATATCAGAAAAAAATCAAATTCACATCAGTACATTTTGCTTGCTTTATTCCCTAATTTTCTCAATGCAAAAAGCCTCGCCTGTTTTATCTCTAAATAAGAAGTATATATACTGAAAATCCTTAAAAAGGATAATTTCTCAGCAACACTGAGAAGTCTCCACAAAGCAAAATTGAAAACTACTGCCTGTATTACTGAAGTAATTCTCCTATTTAAACCATCTGTTTTCAGTGGTTTGTCTTCACCTTCCCCATAAGCTTCTGACATTGGCCAATTTCAGAGGAAAGGTAGCAGAATAATTGGACTTAACTGGTTAGTTCCAGCAGGAAAGTGCCTCCTCCAGAAGTCCAGTATCCTAGGTGGCTTTTGTAGCAACCACTAAAATACAACAGATGAAATGTAAATATATTTTTATGCTTTTAATATACAAATATATTTCAGGACCGGAAGGAGGAAAAAACCCCTAAACTAAGACTCTTTTATGGGGGTTGCCCTGCCAGAAGCACTCAGCCCCCTTGTCTGTAGAGGCAGGACATCAGCAGAAGTGCCTCTGCTGACTATGGCACTACTCAGTGGGAGGTAGCTCTCAGTTACGCTGGTTTCACTCAGGGCTCTAACAAACCAACGGAACCTTTCACATTCCCCAGGAAAAGCAGTGGCCACCCACTGCAGTTTGGCAAGCATTGGTAATTCCCAGTGAGAAAGCCTATTCAGCTGGCAGTCATCTGCATTCAACAGTAGTTTCAGTTTCTTAGTGCACTTAAGAGTACATCCCCTGATGCAGTGCTTTAGAGCATGTTGAGCATGATGTAAATCATAGATGACAGTAGGAATTTCTGCTCTGAGAGGAACGATTGCAACCTTTTAGCAATATTAAGATAGAAAAATTCAGTCTTGGACACTGGCACGTATGGTAATCTAAAATCACTCTGGCTTTGACACCGTCCCTGTGGGCTGAACTGTGAAAGCAGGCCCTAGCAATCCTTGATTGCTTTCTTCAACCTACCGTCAGCACCACAGTCATCTCTTGATGTAACCTTGGAGAGTTACAGTCAGGCAGTTGTGGGGTTAAGGCATTCAGCTGCATCACATGCAAGTCAAAAAAAACTAACCACAAAGCTGGGATTCATCCCTGTATACAGAATGCCACAAGCGTGCCTTCTTTCTGGCCCTTCTGTTAATCCCATATGAATATCAAGTAATGAAAGTAGCAAGACAGAAGTGCACAGCGCCCAGCAAGTGCCCTGGAGCAACAAATATGCTCTTAAGATAAGTGTGGAAGCTTCTCAGGGCAAACATCCTAAGGGCAGGGCAGGGAAAGGAGGAAGAGAAAATAGTACAGACCTCTGGCAGTGGCAAAGACTATATACAGAATCTCAGAAATTAGGATTAATTGGTGCATTACAGGACAATAGTGATGGGACTTTTTAACAATGATGGCTCCTTTGCTCCATTTTCTTCTGCATAAGACACACTAAAATCAAGAGATTTTAAAATAGATGTCACTGAGAATTGGGATCTGACTGAGGAGAGAAGAAGGGAAAAGGGACAGAAAAGTCTAATCACAGGGGTTTTTTCACTTTTTTTTTTTCTCATTCCCATTTCAAAGACAGAAAAAAAGAGAAAGACACATATAGAGAAAGAGAGCGTGAATCATTTAACATGAATTTTGCTTGAGTGAGGACTGACATAAGTGTGTGAAACAGGAAGGAAATGTATGAATAATGCAGAGCAAGACTCCATGCAGACAGAAGACTGTTATTGTGTCCCTGTTTACAGCTACTGAAAGCACAATCAAATAGATATGGAAAGAGTGCAAAAAGCCTGCATGGTCATCTCATGTTGAAAAGGTGTTAAAATGCATTGTGGATCACAAAATACCACCTCTCAGTCACTGCACTGAATTTGCTCATCTGCTCACACCAAGAAAAAGGAGTTGGTGTTTTCAGTTAGAAGTGAGTGGAATGATTTCTCTGCAGGTTAGGCTTGCTCTAAGCTGTGCCCAAGCTGCAGTGGCTGCTGTGGTAGACTAGGGCAGAAACATGGGGGAGAACATCCATTGAGCAGCTCTGCCATGCAGCCTTTACCATGCGCTCCTGGGAGAAGGGTTTGCAGAACTACAGAAAACAGGTATTGACCCCTGAAAGAATTCATACCTGCCCTTCTGCTTATTTAAAGCATTTATTCCTTTCATGGGAGAAATTAAAGAACTAGCACACTCTCCCAGGACATTTGGGACAGCTGGTTTCCATTTGTGGTCCTGCCACAGTCTGGTTTTGGCTAAATATCATCATTTTTGTGCCACTGGTGAAGCACTTTGAATTTTTGTAACAAAAAAGCAGCATGTAAGAGCAGGATATTAATTCAGATTCTTCTAAGAAGCCCAGCATCATACCGTGTGGTCTCTTGCATTCTGTAAGTAAGGCATACTTCTGCCCTAAGGAGGGTATCCTTATTCCTTCCCTTGCTTTATACCACTTCTGGATGGAATTTGCAATAATTTCTGAGGTAGCCTATTTGGATCACCTCCACATGTCTGGTCATTTTCCAAATCACAGTCCAGGAGTTCATCTGAGTAGTAATGGGAGACTCTGGTGTATTGCCAGAAGAAAAAAAGGTGACATACTGAATGACTCTCTCTCTAATTTATTGTTGTATTAGATTGGGAAGAGATGTAACATTGCACAAGTTTATAGAGGTGACTGGAGGATGTTTGTATTTTTTGACAATATAGAGAAGCTGAGCTGGAGGTCTGAGGAAGGGCATCTTAAAGAAAGATCCCAGGGAGAAACAGAAGGGAGGTAAGGGGCAAATCCAGGACACTAGGGCATAAAGTAAGGGAGATTCAGAAACACTGATGTTAAATTTTGTATTGAAAAGAAACAGAAAAAGGGAAGAGGTAGTGTCTTTGAGGACAAGCTTGTAGGAGGCATGAGAACTTTGGAAGAGAAAGACACACTTTGTGGAATTATCCTTTTCAGAATAGAAATAGTCTGTGTGCAAGTAGGCATTCTCACATTCTGTCTGTCTACCTAGCTATCCCAGTATCATATCAAAGGGCAGCCTATGAAAAGCCCTACCGCACAGAGACACACACGGTTTTAAGTACAGCACTACAAGAAACCAGGATGGAGAAGCAGTGATGCTGATGCAGTGCAGTGATGAAAATAAACATGCCTGCTACTTCAGGGATGGAAAAGGCACATTCCATCTTCTGCCTCCTAGAAATCTGCTGCAGCCTTTCACCAGCCAAAAGAAGCAGCTATCTTGAGTCAAAACCAGTCTACCTTTGCTTCCTCACCTCACGCTTGCCCATTTCCCCTTTGTGCCAGGGAAAAAGGAGAGGTCGGCAGGGATTGTCATATTTTCAATACACTGTATTTCTATGATGATATTAAAATGCCCTCTATTTGCTTTTTATCTTTTCACCTTGAAATGGGAGCTGCAGGTGCTTGTATGCTGTGCAGCTATTGCACATAATGAGAAGTGACAGGGCAGTTCAATCTCTGGGGTCCTTTCAGTCCATAGGCTTCCCGCTGAGAAACCCAACAAGGTGGGCACTTTGGCTGATATTTTTTCCTAAGTTGTTCTGACACATCTCCTCTGGGAATTGTACTGATGCCCCCTAACTTGTATCATGCAACCTCCCTGGTTGCATCAACTAGCACTTACTTCTGGTCACTGATAATCTGAGCTCTTATCAAATCAGTAGCCTAAATATGAAAGGCTCCCTGCTATGGTGTCCAGGGCACTGCAAACAGTCCTAGGGAGGTAGATCTTTAATAGGTGATTAAAGGACAAGTCACACTCTTTTTATCTGGGCTTTGAGCTGTTTTGAAGGTGGATGATATGAAGGGTGATGATTAATGTCTTGGAGACAAAGCCAACAAGCCTGAAGTAGCCTGATGTAACTTAAGTAGCAGCTCTAAAATGCAGTGAGATCAGCTATTTCTGCAGACTGTGTGGTGCTGCAAAGAAAAATCATGCCAGCAGCAGACCTGGTGTAGAATTAGCTTGAGTTTTTTTTTGCATCTTCCCTTTTCTTCATAACAATATACCCACCACCTCCTGCTTCATGGTGCTTTGAGGAGCACTTCCTTCTCAGACATTCAGATAGCCTGCCACAATGTTGTGTTCCTGGAATATATCATACCCTCTTCTCTGCTCCTACAATTAACGTACAGTTCCTATTAGCTCCGTATAAAGCATGATAAGAAACAGCGAATCAAGCTTTTGTAAATGAGGGAGCCCACCAAATCTACCCTTGCATAAATAAAGAACTGCCTTGAGACTGTCTTCTGTAAAGGAAGATGTATTACACTGAATCCAGGGGCTTCCACACACTTAAAAGTCAAATTGCATCTTTGCCTTTCATAAATGGAAAAGCATAGACAGATTTCTAAGTCAGGAAGGCCTGCCATGCAGAGTCCACAATGCCTCTGTATTGAACCTGCCCTTGTCTTTCCAGTCCTACTGTTGAGCTGAACTGCATGCATCTCTGTGTTAGCTGGTGAACCAGATGGTGTCCAAGCCTTATATATATGAAGGCCATGCTGAATCATCTCCACATACATGGAGAGACATTCTGTCAACTTGCTCTAAAAGCAAATGAACCTTATTTAGTCCAACATACTACCCACTTTAATGAAGGTTGAGATATTGATCTCCCTGGTAAATCAAGGTGAGATCTATAGATCCCTTCCAATAAATGATGGTGAATGTATTGATTCTCTTCTTCCCGCTCCCCATAAGTGAAAGCAAGACATATTAGTTCCTCCCCATTAAATGAAAGCGAGCGGTATTAAGGCGACCCCTATAAATAAAGGGTGGGCCATGCTGACTTAGACCTTAACCACATAAATGGAGGTGAAATGTATTGATTCTATCTTCTGTAATTGAAGGAGCATTGTATTATGGTGCTCCTTCCAACATAAACGACGGAAAAACATATTGATTCCATCATTCTTGAGTGAAAGGTGAGTTTTGTTGAATATCCCCCAAATGAGGAAGGAATGCCATGCAGAATTCAGCACCTTATTCAGAAATTTATTTTGATCTGTTATTTACACATTAAGGCTTTTACTGTATTTGGGTGGCAAGGGTGTATTACTGCTTAAAAGCTCTGAGCACAAAATGAACTGATAAAGAACCAGGGTTTCAGTGAAAGGATGTGATGCCTAAGTAAAAGGCTTCCTGAGTTCCAATCCTTGTGCTCTTGTAGACCACCTGCATTTAGGCAAGTTTTCTGGCTTTTTTGTGTCTTGTCTAGCTAATAAGGATAGTGATCTTCTAATTTTAGATGGTAGAATAAATTTGTTCATGACTGTCTACAATGTTCTGTTGGTTAACAGGCCCAAGTAAGTTCTGGAAACAACAGTGGCAGTGGATGAAACATTATGGGGCAAAATTCTTTTAAAATAAGGTGTACTGTATATGTACATGTAATATGTACTGTATCTGTACTGTATATCCTTAAGAGGAGCTAGGTCTGTACACTGCAGATAAATAATTAGCAGCAGCTGCCTGGAGCCTGTGGTAATTTTTTCTGTTTAATTATTCCTGCTCCTTCCTACTCCTTTCTACTAACAGGACTGTTTTTGAATGGCTTGGGCTGAGGGGAAAGATACCAAAGTTAACTCACCTCAAAGCCATGCACTAATTCAGGAATTCAGTCTTTTGGACTGTGACTGTTCCAAGTGAGGCAGCCAGGACAGTGCCCATCTGGAAAGCAAAACATTCAGATTCAACGGCACCCCTCCAGGAGATCATGTTTAGCCAGCAGCATGACAATGCCCAGGACAGTGCAGGGACAGCTGCTGATGGTGTAAAAGAGAGGTGCCAACTCTTTGCTTCCCCAAGGAAATACACTCATTTTCCCCACAGTACTCCATTGCACAGCTGCTGTCTTTTGTTACCTGTTATGAACATCATAATCCTTAGGGAAGCTATAGAAGACAAGTGAAGAGGACAGAACCAGCGGAGCCTTGCAGAGAGGCCTGTCTGTGTCTTTCTTCCCAATTTGTCCTAAAAGTATCAATGAGATAGAAAAAAAAAAAAGGAAAGAAAAAGACAAACAAAAAAGTGAATGCAGGCACACGTGGATTATATGAGGAAGTTAAAGACAAAGCCCTTAAACATACCATAATAAATCATATCATTGTCAACTTTTTGTCCAGTGTCACAGAAGAGAAACACACCTCTGGTACTATGTCTTGTGAGGAGCAGGCAGAGTTACAGCGCCTAATGGTTTGTTGCCATGCATCTGCATGGAACCCCCCATGATATATGAGGGGCTGCACATGCAGAGAGGGGGATGTGAGTTGGACATGTGTTATTATTCTGTGAATCTGTAGCAGTACACATCTAAGAGGGACCCAGGCATTTTAACATTGGCCATATACAAGATGCAACCATAAGTAATGCAAGCTTTGATCTGTTCTATAGGATGAAACACAAAATGGTATATTTTACCACGTGTTTAACACATAATTTATCCTAAGATCTTACAGAAAACAAGATGTGATAGTTTTTACATGAATTAGCTGTTTCTGGAATATCTGGTGTTCTTCCCATGTGGGTATTTCCAAGCATAGTGCTTTGCCCAGAAGAGACTTTGAACATGCCAGTCAAGTACCAGCCTCCCCCTAAACCCATGAATGGGAAAGCCCAATTTCTTTGCAATTCTCTCATATCGCCAGCTGTCTAAAACCTTCTATGAGGGGATTTAAATTGGATTTTGTGCTGAATTTATACAGTTGTGTTATGTCTTCCCCATGTGTGGTGAAAGAGATTTGTTCCATACAGCATTGGGGATGCAAATATCATTCCCGTTTCAATGCATCGTTTGAAAGGAGGAACAGACAGTTGCCATGGCAACTGCACATCTGAGCCAGCTGTAGTTGCTATGGAAACAGAAACATGGGAGCGAGAAAAAATAGTCCCAGAGGACAAACCATTTTAAAACACACACAAAAATTCCCTTCAACTAAAATAAAATCTTGCTGTGAAATTCTAGGACTTCAGAAAGAAGTGGCAAACCAGAGGATAATGCAAACACCCTCTCATGATCTCAATGCTCTTTTTTAATTATTTTTTTGAGAGACAAGGGAGAAGCCATTGGAAGTGATCCAGTGATTGCTAGAAAGGAGGTGAAAGTAAATTCCACCATACCTTTGGCCTGATCTGCTGACCCTGTGGGAATGTGAATGCTCTGCACTGGTAACTCTGCACCACAGATGCACAAATCAGTACTCCAGTCAGGTATCTCTCTCGTTCACAGCAGGCTCTCCTTCTATAAAACTAATCATGTTCTATACAAGTGTTGTCAAATAATGAGATCATATCTTTGGAGAATCTCTAGTACCTGCAAGAGGCGTAGTTTTTATCATTAAATAGGGAGCAAGATGCACTGTTTGATATGTCCAAGGCTTAAGTCTGGGATCCTCGAGCAATGGCTGGATTCCTGGCAGAACTGCAACTTTCACTCTGGCCTTCAAGGATGAGCCAGTTTGTTTGATAGGTACTAAAGAGAGGAATCCACAACATCCTGTGTCTCACCAGAGTGTTCAGTTAATGTTTATCTGTAAATCTTTTTTAGCTTTAATGTTACATTTAATCAAAAACAATGATTAAAATGAGAAATTAACGATGTTGCAGAAGAGAATAAGGCAAACATCTTCAGAATCCACACAGAGATGTGTGGGTTTGACGTTTCCTGAGAATGCAATAGGGCAGACACAAGGGCTGACATTGGGACTGGGGGAAGAGAAGAGAGCAGATGGAGAGAGAAGATGTTGGGAATAGATGGAATAATAGGGAAAGGTGAGGCAGAAGAACCTCAAATTGGAAGTGATAGGGGTGAGGGAGAATGCTGGAGCCATATGTGTGTGGTAAAATGAAATGTAGTGAGAGGTGAGTAGGACAGCAAGTGAAGTCTGAGGCAGAGGACAAGGATGGAAGCGGGCAGAGATGAGAAACAAGAGTGCAGCAGGATGGCAGACCACAGGATAAGAGGGTGAGCAAGCTGAGGGCTATGCAGTTGGCACAGCAGTCAGGGGCAGGACAGGGAGGGAGATAAAGCCTGACTCAGTAAGTACAGGGGCAAGGAAAGGTGAAGAGAAGCAGGAGATGTGGACACCAGATAGGGCACAAAATTGTTTGCAGGATAACACACTTTCTGTTGTTTTTTGTAATACTGCTGTAGTTCAGCAGAGTTTCCTGGCTTTTCTGCAATCACTGCATGTGTAAATACTTTTGTTAGCTGGTTCGCTCAACACACTGTGGTGAAGGCTGCTTAATCCAATGTAGTGTTGTACTTAAATTTTTCAAGTATTTCTTTCCTTGCTCTATATCAACAGCTAATGTTATAAAATCTTTCAAGGTGCAAACTTTGATTATTTTCTTACCAAAAGCAGATTTAGAAAAACATTTTATTATCTCAGGTGCCTTTGAATTGTCACTGCAATTTCTGCCTTTTCATTTTGTGATTACAGTTTCTTCTCTTTCATTTCAGTCTCAGTATTCTCTTTCTATAATAAAAAGGGAGTTGGGATGCCACAGTCTGCACACACCTGTAATTTGTTGAAGCCAAGGAAATCTGCATGCATGTAACTAACAAGACTGGAGGACTTGGCTACGGATTTCTATTGAAAGGAATAATAAACTGCTCACGTTTACTGAGAAGAAGAAAGAAAAAAGCCTCTATTCAAAATGTAAATATCTTCCTGTTGAGGAGCAAACCCAAAAGTCAGCCTTCAGGATATAAATATTTATGCCTTTTGCATAAACAGCAGATGTAACATTTCCAATTAACTGTCGATCTTTCCATTTCTCTGGCTGCTGTTGCTTTCTCTCACAGTATCAGAATGAGCAGTTTGCTTGATTTGCTTAAGCTCAAATCTGTCACAAATTTCCACAGTCAGTAAGATGAAATTGTTCCTGAAAATGTTTATTTATCAGAGCCTAACAATTTCCCTGTATTTTTAATCCCTTGTATTCAATTAAGATGAAGTCTATCCTGCTGAAAGATGTGAGATTCACAGCCCAGATAAGAGGACAACATAGGTGAGAGCGCACACTCAATCATTGCAGCACATTTCAGCCCAGCCCTAGAAGAAGCCCTCATGACATGAGAGATCTCTGACCCACTTGGCTCCTGCCCTTTCTACCAAGGCTGCCAGCCTGGGTCTGGATAGCATTGAGTGTAAGAGGTTTTATGATGTAGCCACCTGCTCATAGGAACTGCCTCTATGACTTCTTCAGTGTCAGCTTTCTCAGGTGTCTGACATTCAGTCCTACTAATGGCACCCTCCCACTTCCACAACTTCTTTCTCTCTGGGAGAAAGTGTGAACTGTGCAAGCAAAAAAATGAACCCTCCTAGAACTGGTAAACATCAGTTTTCATTGGCGTCACACCTACAAAGCAAAAGATTTTGATGGAGCACTGGAAGGATGGTAAGAGCAAAAATGAACAGCAGAAAAGCTGTAGTAGGTAAAAAACAAGCCAGAAGACAGGTGCAAGGGGAAAGAAAAGCCCTTGTCTGATGGTATGTTAAAAAAGGGATGTTCCTTATGTTCTTTTCTGCTGAGGATGCTTTTGCATGTTCTCCTGTATGCTGACCTGTCCCACAACACCATGAAGTTTAGCTCAGCACTCTTAATTTCCTGGGAAACCAAAAATCAGCTGAGCATTGCTTCAAATCAGGAGCTGCTGTTCAGCTGGTGCAGCATTCACTGGGGGCTTAGGTGAAGAGCTCTTGGCCTTCCTGCTTATCAGGAAAGCACTAGCCTGGGAGCTGCACAGCCAGCCTGGGACTGGGCTTTGTGCTGCTGGTCGGTGTTAGTGTGGAGGTAGATCAGCCTTGCTCTTTACCTTCCTCAGGAGCTGCATCCCAACGCTGGCAGCTCTGGTTGCTATGGGAACTGGCTCTGCTTTAAAACCATCCATGTGGCAGTGCAGGGATGGAGGCACCTGCAATCCTGACTGCTTAGGGATGCACCCTTCTCACACACTTCCATTACTTGCTGCCTGCTTTTTTCCAGGTTCCCAGCACTTCAAGAGGCATTTTTGCCCTCTCCTCAGGCTTTTCTGTCTGCCACATCCTTTCTGGTTCTGGATTCTCGCTGGTGTGAACAGCTGGCTTCTTGTATAGCATGAGAAATCATCAAATGCTTACCCCTTAAAAGATGGTCTAAATTCATAAGTAACTGAAAGCTTAGTTGCTTAATAAGCACAATTTTCACTTTGTTCTGTGCTGTGCTCAAAAGGCATATGTAGTACTTCTTGTCTATATTCACATATAATCTTTACTCATCAGCACTATAAACTCCCAAATAATCACCAACATTTGCTTCAGGTGAGCTAACTGAAGTACACTTTGATTACAGTTAGAAGCTAACTTTGCTTGGCTCACTTACTGCAAATCCTTGCATGTGTAGGATTCCATCAGCAGTGAAGCAGGTGCACTGACATAGCTCAAGTTATTACCAGCTGCATGCTACCTTCCTCTTCTTCATATCAACCTCTCTGTTTGATCAGCTATGTCTAAAAGAACCTGAGTTAGTGTCAGCAAAATGTCCAGGCTTCGCTTTCGCACCAGGAACCAGGAGTCTGAACTCCCACCAGAAGTCAGGGTAGCACCAGTGTTGACTGACTCCTCTGTCATGCCCCATCCTTGCTGGGACTCACGTTCCTCCTGCCTGGGGACCTTCATGGGCATGAGGTGGCCCTACCAACTTTATTAAAGTGGATCAATATGGATTAACAATTTAGAATGGAGCAATCTAGAAAGGAGACTGAAAACCAGTTTCTTAAACCACAAGCATTTTCTTTTTTTTTTTTTTGTTCAGCCCCCTTGACCGTGGCCGACTGTCTGGTATTTCTCTTGAGTTTTCACTGCTGGGTGAAGAGTTTCTCTGGCTTAATGGCATCCATTAATCTTACAACAATGCATCTCTGCAGCACTAGAGAATTCAAGTTACAGTACTGATGAGCGTTGGCCCAGCTTCTCAGGTTGAGGGTGCTCTAAGGTCAAGTTAGGCTCTGTTCACATTTTGGGTGGAATGTAGGATACCCAGGATGTAGACAGTTGCTTGTTCAGGCACAGGAATAGACTTTCAGCTGAGCATGCTGAATGCTCCAGGTCATGAGTCACTCTTGGGGCTGAGGTAAATGGAATTAAGCCACTGTCACATTTTGTGGATTTGAAGGAAATCTGAGAGCTGCAATGACTCCTGCAAGAATTGTCCCAATCTATATCAGCAGGTCCTTACAAAGCCATGTTTCTCAGGCTGTCATGCCCACTGGCTGCTCTTCTAAAGGCAGATGAACCTCTTATGCACTCTGTTCTCTGTGTTTTCCCTAGAACAGCTTGCCAGATTTTCACCAAGGCATCCGATTTTTCCAGTGCTAAAAGGACCCAAAGTCAGCACTGTCTTCTCTCAAATGCCCTGTGGATGCTGTGATGACTGCAGGTACAGTCAGAAGCAACTTCCTCTCCCTCCTAGCTGGACACAAAAGCAATTGCAAAGCCTGTGGCTAGAGTTTGCAGGAATTAACTAAAAATGGCTTTGAAGGGATCCTTTAATCACCTTTCCCTAGCTCTTCTGTTGCCAAGGTGGTATTCAAAGGAAAATGTCAAGGCCTGATTGCAGCCTACAGACCACCAGTCAGACAACTCCATGCTAGACACTCACGGATTTGCTGTTCGAGCCTTGTTTCAAGGCCTCAGGTAAAGCATTATGGTGTGCACCACAGAACAGCTGCATTGATAACTTTCATCTAGTGCAGACGGCTGTTGTTTTTCTCACTTTTTTAGGATACAGGATCCTTTGTGTTAGCATAATCCTGTGCTTTAGCTGTCTTCAGGGCCCCTGATAGAGCTGTCAAAGTACACTAATGCAGAAGCAGGTGTAATGCAGAGCTACAGGTTCCATGAAGCCTCAGAGAGACCTTTAAGGAATGTCCATTTTGAGAAAGACATAAACTCCTTGTGTGTTACATCATTCCCCTTGCACATATACTCACAGAGCATTTGGACTAACTAATTCTTCCCAGATTTAAACTACATTTCAGTACCCAGGACCACATGAAACAGGAAGACTCAGTGAGATGATTCTCTGGAGTCCTACTGATGCATAAGAGATCCATCCTGCCTTTCCCATGTCTTCCATGTTTCCTGTTACTTTTTCAGTCTGTGTCAGGCATAATGATTCAGCAAATAGATATACTTCTTGTTGGTAGGTAGTACAGGCATTTACAATGCTGAATATTATATGTACTTTTATTTATCTTCTGCAAGTGCAAATTTGACTACAGGCTGTTCCATTGTCACTATACTATTTTGTCCACCCTTCCGGATTACTTCAAGAGAGGAAACAGCCTGCAGGTGCTGCAAACACTTTTTGTTCCTTTATGACTAGAAGAAACTACTCTGTTCCTCCAAGGCTTTTAGTCTGACTCAATTCTGGCTCACCTACCTGCCTGCTTTCTCTGGAGAACTGGCAGGTGAATATTTTCAGTAATTTACTTGAGAGCTGTTCTGTCATCCTACTATTTATTTCTGCCATAAATTATGCCCAGAGGTTAGGATGCTCTTATTTTCCCAATCACAAAGCAACGAAAGGAAAATATTTTGCGGGGCACAGAGGCATCTTCGGGTGGTTTGTAAATATTTCCAGAGGAAGACATACTGGGGAGTGAAAAGAGCTGTAGTCCCTACCCTGTTAGCATCACCTGAATTAACCTGCATCTTCTAGCTTATGCAATAGGGAGCAGTTGTGCTCACACAGCTCCTTCTTCGTACTGTGATTTACAGCCAGCATCTGTGAGATATACCTGCTAGTGCTTCAAAGCAGGTAAAAGAAATAATAAAAAAAGGCCTTAAGAGATTATAGCTTACTCCTTATGCAGTGGTTTGACTCATTAAAATCAGTGGAGCAATTTTCAGTGACTTCTCTGGGATTTGGATCGGCTCTTAAAAGCACAAGCCCTGAGAGTTGGACTGCAGCCAACTAACTTAAGAGAAGCAGAATTCCAAGCAAATGAGTTTTCGCTTTTAATTCAGAAGCTAAATAAAATTCAACAGCAGTGCGCTTACATGGGCTAGATCCAAGAAAAATCCAAGGAACTGAAAGAAGTGATATTTCTTGTGTGTTTGCGTCTTCTTAGCCTAAGGGTCTGGTTGCTCCACAAAGCAATATCAATTATCCAGCAATGGACACTACTGCTTTCATTATTACTATATGCCTAAATGCTCACTGTAGACCAGGACTCCAGCAAGCTGGACAATAGACAAGTATAGAGCAAACAGATGGTCCTCGCCTTCCAGAGCATCTCATAGTCTAGATTTACCATTTTATGCTCAGTTTGGTGATGGGTGTTGCACCACACAAAGTGGCATTGTCTTTTCCCTGTTGAAATCAATTAGATTCTTAGTGCCCTAGGGAGGTGATAGGGAGGTTTGCGCTGCTTGCTTTGACAGAAAATACAAAACATTAAGTCCTGGTTTTGCCACTCAAATTCCCCTGTGTTTTGTTGGAAAATGCCTTACAGAAGCTTATTCAGCAGGAGGGTGAACTTAGTTGTATCATACAGGCTTGATTACAATATGCAGCATTGCCTGCCTCAAGGTCAAACAGGTACCATGTGCCAGGGCTGCCTGCCCAGGTCTAGGCAGAAATGAAGGATTAGCCCACACTATCTCAGTACTTCATGAGTACGTACTTTCCTTGGAAATATCTGTTATTCTGCATCTTCATCTTCCCCTCCCCCCTTCCTCCTCGGCATGCCCTGATTTCCTGCATTTTCCTTTGCTACCTTTCTTTGGGTTTTGTCTCTCTGATAGCATCATCTAGTCACCTTCTACAGATAATTCCTCTGGAGAATGGCAGACTTACAAAAATAATAATTGTAAATCTCTCCTATAATGTGCTTGGTTTGTGAGGTGCAAAAATAGACCTAATTACTTAATTTTTTGAGGGGCTATTGTGTTCCTTGTGTTCAGATGAACCATAATGATGTTCCTCCAGACCCAGCCAGAAAAGGAAGCTCTAGAAATCCCATAAGAAAAGGCTGTCCTTGTTTCCAGCTTTCCCTGTCAAAACGTTTGCCAGTGTGAGATAAAAACCCCAGAATGAGCAAAGAAAGGAGAAAGGAGAGAAGAGGGAAAGCAACTCAGAAATTTGGGGCAGCTATGGCTCTGCTCCAGCAGCTGGTGCTCATCTTTGACAGGTACAGGGAGAAAACAGACTGAAGAGGGATCTCAAGCAAGCAAACAAATCAACTAAATGAACAAGCTGGGTAATAAAGTAGAGCTGAGAATCAGTAGCTAACGAACACATCTCTGTTGCCACACTACTTTCTCCTTGGTAGAAGGGGAGTCAATTACCCACCTTCCAACAAGCTATTGATCAAGCTGGTGCCATGTATCGAATCAGAGACCTGGCCACCCTGTGTGTGGCTCTTTGATTTTCTCTCCCTCTGTAGTAGCACGTGGGTGGAAGCCAGATGAGCCAGCACAGGACTATCGATCAATCCGCCTCCCTCCTCCTCCTCCTCTCTTCTTCACCCCAGTAGCCATGGCAACCACGGCTGCTGCTGCTGCAGCAGCAGCAGCAGCAGCAGCAGCAGCAGCAGCACTGTTTACCTCGCCTATTTATTTTCCTTTTCAATATCTTTCCCTTCCCCCCACCGCTCTCACCTTGGCATGATATTGGCAAAGCACTCAGCAGTTGTAAGAGGGATGAATTTTTATGACTCTGAGGAGGACAATGCAGTTCTCAGGTCTACTTTATCACCCAGTTTGTTCATTTAGTTGATTTGTTTCTGAGGAATCATTGCCTATAAACAACAGAGATCTCAGTCACCAACTAGGTCATGTTTCAGACATGAAGGAGGACCTGGCATTCCAAAAACACAGATCTTCTTCATATGGTTTAAATGTGCCTGTACTAAACCCCGCATTTTCTTCTTATATATTGCCCTACAGTGGCAACAGAGAACTAGCTCCAGGTATGCATGCCATCATTTACCAGCTGTTAATCTCACATGACTCCTGGGACTGTATAATATAAACATGAGGTGCACCAGGATTTCTTTCAGGTCTTTAGCAGCCTTTGTAGCTTCTGTTGAGGGCACTGTGTCCTACAGGGGACCGGCTGCTGTGAAAGAAGCAGTAACCAGAATTTTGCAGTATGTTCACCAAGGCCTCTAGCTGCATACATTGAGCAGTTCAGTTCCTGGCTCTGCCCAGTCCAACAGCACTTTCCATCCTCCTTGCCATTTTCCCAAGTGGCAGCGCAGTCTTGTCCCACCTCTTTTTTCATACTCTTCCACTGCCTGAAACTGCCTTCCCGTTCCTAGGCAGGATGATAGTCATGCCACAAAGACTAAACAATAGATAAATGAACAATGTTTAAGGAGTAGCTCATTTCCCCCCTCCTGTGCTGAATCACCCATTTGCAGATTCTCAGTGTAGGATTCTCTGCTGAAATGTAAGACAAAGAGGCTTTGTGCAGAGGTATGAAATATAAAGTATACCAATAAAAAATATCTCTTAAATATAATACAGGTGTCTCCCTTGTCTCAAAGGTCTTCCTGGCCTTTTAATTGAAATTCTTCACCCAAGTCTCACATTCCTGATTCTTTCCACAGTACGGCCATCAAACCCTTCCACAAGATTCCCAGTTTTCCTTATACTTCAGTATGATTGATACAGGATGTAAAAAATCACTTGATGTTATCTAGTACAGATTACCCCTCCTTGAAGCCAAGCATTATAGGATAAAGTGTGGAATTCGCTACCACATGACACTAGGAAAGGAAATACTGTATTTTGAAGAAGAAAGAGAAATCTGTAAGAAATAGAAAGGCACTGGGAATTGGGTGCAAGAAAGTTTCAACCCCCAGTGTTAGGAGGCACAGGAGGACTGGGGTCAGTGAGGAGTCCTGCTTCATCTTTCTACTTTGCCTAGAATAGTGCCATGCTGATTACAGAGCCGTCATCCCCTCCTCTGATCAGTTTGGCTAGTCTCACTCTGTCAGATATATTACCTAGCTCAACTAGCCAGGAGTGTCTCTTTATATAGCAAGAGGTCAGATACAAGATTGGCTGGGGGATGGATTCATTAAGAATGAGTAAGCCATGGACAGACTCTGGAAAATGAGACTGGGGTTGGGTGTCCAACCACCACCACATAAGAGGCCCTGGCCTTGCTGGGGGACACTTGTCTCAGAGCACCATGAGAAAGAGGTACATGTTTGACTGGCTGGAGCAGTGGTCTGATGTGACATGGCAGAAAGTATGATACTAATGCAAATTGTTAGTCGTTATTAACTAATTAAATTGTTTTTATGCCTGTAAGGCACTTAACACTTTGCAGTTACAGAAGAGAGCCCAGACCCTGCCCTGAGGAGCAGAAGATCTAAAAAGGCAAGCACAGACCAGTGGTGAAAAGGGGTGTAATGAGAAGCAGCACATGGCTTTGCAGTTACAATTTATGTTTGGTTTTGCAAAGAAAGAAGGTTTATGTGATCACGAGATCTTTGGCAGGGTGAATGTGTCTGTCCCGTCGTAAGTCTGTCAGGTGCATGTATAATTTCTGATACACTGGTCAACTAAAAGCAAATTCAACAGATGAGAAGCTGCCTCAGATATACTTAATTTCATTAAAATAAAAAGCCAGTAGCATACCCTTTTCTTCAGCTCAGAAGAAGGTTGCAATAGGAGTTCATATTTTCTCAAGACTTCAGAAAATTCACCCAGGCTGCAGCTCCTAAAAATACACAGTACTAACAGTTAGAAGAAAGGGTTTTAACTGGTGCTTAGAATCAGTAGAATGCAAAACTGTAAGAAATCAGACTGCCTTAGTTGCAGAAAGCTGACCTGAGTAGAGATGCTGCTACAAAAGGTAGAGCAGAGATGTATTAGAGAGTTGGCATTAAAGAGTGTGAGGAGACTGGCATGGCTAGCAAAAGCCCACATTATTAGTGGAGAAGACAGGGAGAAGCATGCTGGAAAAGACAGAGGGGCAGTCTTCTGCCCCTCTGTCAATGAAAGGTGACTTTCATTCTAACAGGTTCCTTAAACACAGTTAAGTAGGAAGTAATGGATAAGTTCAAGCCAGGGATGAGATGGTGTGCTGCAAAGATGACCTTTGTGGCTCCATTTGCCATGTACTGCAGGGAGGAGAGGTGCACATCAGATCTGGGATGTGAATGCTATAGTGATAAAGATGAGAGATGCAGAAAGATCTTGTGAATACTGGGTGTGAAGAAAAATTAAAGTCTGTCCACAAGTGGGATTGATGGAGCAAGAGAGCGAGGAATTGCAACACCTAAGCCACACAGGGGCTGGCTGTGGAGTCTACTAGAAGAACAGTAACAGAGAGTGTAAAGGAACATCAGGATTTCATTTTTACTCAGTATTTTAATTAATGGCAAGATGTACAAGAGGGAGCATGCATTCAGGATACCAAATGATAGTCTGACCCAGCCAAACCCATGTATTCCACAAAGCATTAAGGTTTCACTAAGCACACATTGCTGTGTTGTTTCATCAGACACGCCGCTCTGGTGTGTATCATATGATATGGCAGCCACTCAGGCAGGCGGGGAGCAGCGCAGCCTGTAATTTCCTGGTCATCTGTAACTGGGTGGGGAAGCGCCTGATCCTTGGGGTGAGTAATGCTGGAATCGCACCATGAGGCGCCCTGCTCTTTGCTATTCGAGGCAATCGACGCGTTGCAATACAGGCAGACATTCCCCACGGCATCCCAGTGCTCTTACGCTCTGCTACACTTACAACACCCTCCCTGTAACCTGTTTCGCTGCGCACCCGATCACTTTCCCACATTCCCAGCCCTTCGCCGGGGTTCGCCGCCCTGAGGACTGCGGATCGGGGTGCGGCCCGCCCGCGTACCCCCGACCGCTGCGGGGCACGACGGCCCCTGCCGCCCTCGCTTCCAGCCCGAGCCCACGGAGGGGCCGTGCTGCGGCGTTTATTTTGGAAATGCTCCGGGCTGTTTAGCGGCTGGGAGGCTGGTGAGGGGCACCCCGTGGCTCCTCCCCGCCCGCCCCCCTG
>VZRE01004074.1:437796-500321 GCA_013396775.1 Cephalopterus ornatus
CCTGCCCGCAGTGAGGGCGGCCGCAGCCTCCCCGCCGCGCCGGCCCGCAGGCTCCGCGGCCCCCCCGCGAACAACGCCGGACGAGGCTTGGTGGGTTTTTTTATTACTTTTATTTTATTTTATTTTTTCCCTTTTCCTGCCCCGAGACATTTTCCTATGTGTGTTTTTCTCCTGCCGAGCTGATTTACGAGCTGGGTTTGGCGAGGGCCAAGGCTGCCGGCCTCAGCGCGGGGAGGGCGGCGGGGGGGAGAGGGGCTCCCGCTGGGCTCCCCAGCCGGGAAAGCGCACGTCTCCCCGCCCGACATGAGCTGTAATTTCCGGCAGACATTTCAGGTCTCCGACATCTGCATCAAGGCGCGGCAGCTCCCAGCAGTCCCCATGGCTGGGAGCGGGGCGGCCCCTCCTGCCTCCTCCCCAGCCATTTGTGTTGTACTCATTTCCTGCTCCCAGTAATGAGGCCAGCGATGCCGGGGTGGCGGCGGTGCTGCTGAGAAGGCAGATTGTTACACACACACACACACACACACGCACACACATACACATGGCTGTTTTTGTTTCAGGATGAATTTTTAGTGCTTGTGAAAGGGAGGGACTAAGCGGCGTTTGCTGGAGCCTGGCAGAGGACCAGCAAGCTTCCCGGCAGCTCTCTGCCAAAAGAATCCAGACATAGAGCCGCCCACCCCGGCTCCTGCAGCCCCTCCTTTCCTGCTCTCTCTCCCCTCGGCTCGGCAGGGGCTTCGCTTCTAGCGCAGCTGTGCCCGGGGACCCTGCAGACCCTCTGCCCGCCCACACCCGAGCCTCTTCGCCGTCGCGGCACAAGGTTCCTCCTGCCGCGCAGACACAGTGCAGTCCTGACCCGTGACTCCTTAATCCCAATCTGTCTTCTGGGTCGTTTGTGGAATTACTGCAGGAGGGTGGAGAGAGTCTGTGATTATAAACGTATCCTTGGAGTCGAAAACAACTCGAGGCCAAACAGATTCATTGCACTAGTGCCTTAAACTAGGTGAAATGTCGACAGAGTTACTCAATATCACATTCCCAAACTCTCGGTACAGAAAATAAACAGATCTTCTAGTGATGTTTTGTATAGTCTCCAGCCCAGCCCCAGTCCACCGATCTGTTTCATTCCCCAAGGGGCCGCAGGGATGAGGGTCTCCTGGCATGTGACCGTGTTTCCCTACACATCCGCTACAGATGAACGCTGTCATTTGTGTCCTGTTACAGTACTAACAGGATTCTGCAGGTTGTGTTCAGTTTGGTTCTGTTATTTGGTTTTGGTGTTTTGGGGGGTATTTTTTTTGTTTGTTCTTTAATTTGTCATTAAAAATAAAAGAGTACAAAAAACTTTTTTGGCTGCAGCTGTCAGCTCATTTTTGGTTGCTTTCGAATGCCAAGGCCAGCAGGATCCAGGAATTCATCTACTGGTGCCAGCAAGAAAGCACTGACCCAAACAAGGGAGCCAGAACTTGGACTGCAGTCCTTGCCAGGGATCAGCAAGAGGCCAGAGAGCCCATGCTGCTGAGTCATCACCGCTCCAGCTGCTACAAGCCTTTTCTGGGGACGCGGCTGTTGCTAAGATTCCTGGGAGCTGACTGATTGCTCCTTCTATAGTCATGTAACACACGTCAGAGGAGCAAGGAACAGCAGCTGGGGCCAGCTCAGAGCGAGAACACAGCCTGGTGGCCATGAGCAGCCAGGCTCGGTGGCTGCGCGGAACTTGCGCACAAGGAGCAGGCCTAGAGCTACCTCGCTCCCAGTGAGCTCTTCCTGTCTCCCACTCATGGTGCCTTTTAAAAAATCAAACAGTCCAGGCGGTGGTACTGTACAAAGTTTTCTTTGTATTTGCACGTTTCACCGTGTTTCCGCCCTGAATTTAGAGGTAGGAGCACGCTTAAAGTGCATTCCTTGCAGGGTCAGTGTTGGGTCATTCCCTTCATACAGTAAATAAATATGTCCAATTCAGCAGGCAAGTCAAGTGAGCACTTTACAGTTCTGGAGCTCAGAACTGAAATAGATGACATTTCTCATTAAGCCCTGTCAGGTTTCAGAATATTCTGCAGTTCAACACATTGCACAGGGAGGGAATGTTTCTTTGTGTGCATCCTGCATTTTCCTTCTCCCAATTTAATATTTTTAATCTTTTTATTTTCCTGCCTTTTATCTTCCTGAGTTACTTGCCTACCTCAGATGCTGCAGTTACCCTTGTTTCCTGCTTCACATTTGACACTCGAAAAACCAGATGTACTGAGGTTTTCAAATCCCTCTACTCACGTCTAGGTTGTTAGAGACTAAGGGTATGGGACCTGTCTTCTCTCTCTGACATTAAACACATCACTGATTTCAAAGGAATAACTAATCACACTAACATTTAATAATAAAACTAATGATTCCAGAGCCCAGTCTCTCTGCTTTTCTTTATTGCATGTTTGTTGAGGTGCCAAACTCAGAATTACAAATTGCCAAATGAGGTTAGAGAGCACTTGAGTTTTGTGGTCACTTTTACAGTAGCACCTCAAAGTCCTACCTCTGGTCCTGTAATGCTAAAAAAAGGCTCTCTGCCCCAAAGTGTTTACAGTCTAATAATAAAAGAAGAGATGAGCAATGAGTAGAGATAAACAGGGGAGGCCCAGCAGGCAATTAATTGGTTTTGGCCAGCATGGTAAGAGGTGGTTTTCACAAACAAGCAAACCAACTGAATTTTAGGGTAGATTCAGGTCGGGAAGGAGGAGATCCTCAGATTTCAACTCAATCGCTCTTCTTCATAAAATAGGCACCTGTGGCTATTTCCAAGCAGGAGCTTTAACTATTGCATAGGGTCAGTAGCACATTTCAATTCACTTCTGGCCAAATCAACACAGAAATAGTCTCTAGCAGATGAAATCTGTCTATGTAGACAAATGTAGGTGTAGACAAATGCAGACATGGGTATCTGTTAAGTGTTTTGAGAAAGCTGGTAAGAAATCATACACATACCAATACAGCTCAAAGTGCTCGTGGGCAATCTGCATCACATCAAATGTAGGAAAAGCCTGAGGGACACAACAAAAGTGCTAGGAAAAAAAGTGCCTGGGGACTTGGAGAAGCCATTCTGTACTGACTGTAAAGAGACAATTTAAATTGTAGAAAACATAGGGGAAAAAACCACTTATGCACACAAAGTTTCTAATTACTTGCATACGCAGACTTGGAAGCTGTATTTATTTGGCTTGTACTAAGGCACTATGGTGCTCTGACAGTGTGCCTGCATGGGTAGTGAAAGACATGTATGGTGAGGTGCATCCCTCCACTCCATGCAGTTACAGGCATGCTGTGCTTAAAAAAATCTGTAGTTCCAACATCTGAACCATGCATCTTTTGTTAACCACGAGTTGTTTTATGCCCCTAGAGTGACTTGCACTTCATAATACAGGGAGCTCTGTTGGGTATTGCTTGCAGAAGCTCACCATCAACACAATGAAAAAAGTATACCCTGAACTAAAGATGCTGCATGCACAACATCCCCCATTCCCCAATTTAGTGCATTTTGGTATCATGAGACCCCTTAGATCTGTTGTAAAGCATCAGCCATGACTTGTATTTGAGACGTGTCTCCTATGGCTGGGATAGATGGTAAAGGATGCCTGAGAGCAGCTTAGACTGCAGATGAATGGAAATCTTAACACTGGCTTTGAAGAAGAGGTCGAGGTCTGCTCTGTTCTAAGCCATACTGTTTGTGGTTCAGCCAATCCTGCCAAAACTACCTCTGGAGCAATCAGATCTTCTATGCTACTAATTGGTGTCGAACCTCCCGTACTCAAACAAGATAGTAGAGTGGCCCATGAAAAGTTGCTCCTGTGCTCCTGTTTGTCACTGAAATCTTGGACAGTCCTTAGCAGAAGTTCAGGTTTGGTCATGGTATGGGTAGTGCCGGCAGCTCTGTATTCATTCTCCTGGGCCTGCCTGCAGTGCTAGCTACAGCTGGCCTCTGCAAAACCTTCTTACTCCAGACACTAGTGATATTTAGAGAGCCTTTGAAATGGATTTTTTCTGCTTGTAAGAATGTTTGTTCTCATGAGATGGACAGGGATGGCAGCATTCTCTGCCTTCAAAGAAGAAATGTGAAGAGCTCCAGAAGGCCTCAGACTTCCCCTACTACGTTTTACACCAATTCTAGATCTCTATTTTCAAGGCCACCTTTGACACTATTCAAGAATATATTAGAAAAGCCTCTTTCTTTGCATGTTGATAGCACTTTTCTTCTGAACCCTAAGATAATGAAAGACAAGGCATTCTGTAAACAGGGTCATGGCTTTAGAGATCATTTTTCTTGAAGATATAAATCTTCTCTGGCTTTACTGAAGACAGATCTGAAAACAGCAGAGAAAAGACAAGAAAATGAAAGAAAAAAGGAGATAAAGCATGAGTGAAAAGAGGTAAAACAATGAGAGAGAGTGAGGAAAGAAACAACTTGAAAAGTACAATTAAATCAGTTATAATGAAGAAAAAGGTTTTACCTTTTCTGAGACATGGGAAAGAATACCAGCCCAGTGGCATGCCATGGATTGTTCTGTTCCCAGGTACTCTAGAGGAGAGTTTATGAGCATATGGAGAAAGGAATTCCATGCAGTACAAATAGAGATGGTTATGTAGGTAATGTCCCTGCTTGTACAGCTTAGGCCAGACTTTCTCCATGCAGACTTTCAGTCCAATATATAAACAAAATAAAGTCCTGTGCCAGAGGGTTCAGAGCTGTTTTCTAATATCACTCACAAGAGCATTTGACTTGATGGTAGCAGGGATCCATGTAGCATTGCACTCCAAATCACAAGCCTTTTATGGCATGTAAGTTTTAGCCTTTCTGATATTTTGATCCTGCAGCTTTAAAATTAGGTTTTCTCCAGTGCAGTGTAGTAATATACTCTTCCCAAGGTCATGCCACAACTCTCGATATAGCAATATTAAACAACTCCAATATCTACAGATACTGGGCAATCTCCTGGTCACTGGGAGATTATACTAGTGTCAGTGTAAGGGGTCTGTCTTGGGGAGAGAGATATCCACTCCCATGTGCATGCTTTTGAAGGCCCACAAACCTTTAGTCCAAAAGACTCAATAGGATTGTAATAGGTCTGTAATTCATAGAAGTGTCTTGACACTGCTTTACTGTCAGTGTCATAAAGGTTTTAAAAAGGGTAGTTAATCATTAATTGGTTCATGATACTAGAACACAGTATCAATTAAAATTAAAACATAAAAATCTAAATAAAACACACATATCCACCAGCATTTTACAGCACAAATATTTAATTTAATGGTAGCTCACTGGCTGCTACATTCCTGTGTCCAGCTTTCTTCTGACACAGAGCAGGCCTGACAGTGCTGTAGCACGTCAGCCTTACCAACAGGCAAAATACTTTTCCACGTTTTCTTTGCATAACTATTAACAGGTTTTATTTCATCAATGGTAGGACCATCTGTTTCTATTTTTGCTCTACTGTATTACAATCCATCTAAAACTTCTTTCCCTCTACTATTAAGTAGTTCACTTGCAAAACCAGGGTGAATCCCCATTCCTCAGAAAGGATTCGATTTCAAGATGCTTTGGTGAATTTTAATGTTAGCAAGATCTAGTTTTACAGTCCACGTTGTATTACATTTGGAGAGAAACTGGAAACTAAACCGTAACTATTGTTCTGAAATAAATGAGGAAAAGAGGTTTCTGAAGGCATAGCAACTCACAGGGTTCAGTAATACACAACAGGGCTCCAAGTCAGGAATGTATTAACCTGGAATGCCTTGCAGTGGAGCATGAGATACTGGTTCATCACAGTGTCACTGCTGAGCAGAGTACTTAATCACTTGCTCAGCATTAATACGGGTATGGAGAGGTTAAAGACAATTAATAGAGGGCAGGAAAGCACCCAGCTTAAAATGGGGTAAAAGCGGACTTTGACATTGTAAGCAAGTCAGCTAGCTTCAATATGTGAAAGAACATTGGAATAAATTATCAAATAATCAATTAATAAGCACCTAAAGGATATCAAGGTAATCTAGGACAAGTTGGCTTTATTTGTTAAGAACAAAAAATGTCAAAGCAATCTAAATCCCTTTTTGACAGTGTAACTGCCTAACGGTGTATGGCAAAATAATAGTTATTAATGTCTGGATTTCAGTAAAGATTTCAATGTCTCATCTAACCTTCTTCTAAGCATATGGCAGAAATGTGAGGTAAAATTAGGCATCACGAAATAGGAGCAAAATTTGTGAAGATACATTTTGAAGGAAAAGTTCTCAGTAAGTTGCTTGCTGTGAAAAAGGTGTCTAGCATTTTAAAAGGAGCCTCCATACAGGTCTGCGCTGGTCCTAGTCAAAGACCAGAATTTGTAAGTTTCTGGTCAATGAAGAAATGGCCAAAACGTGATTCAGTAAAGGCAAGTGGTATCCCTTTCCTTGTGTCAGCATAGATTAGACAGAGCTCTGTGAGCACTTGTTAAGATATACTGCCTTAGAATAAGAGTGATCTCTGAGAGCCCTTGTGGTCCTACTTGTCTTTGTTTTCTATTTACTTGACTATTTGACTGAAATAGGAATTTTCTGATTAATATTTTTATTAAATTTCAGTTCTGCAAGCTGATTTCAATAGCACTGTATAACTTTTCTTAAAACCTCAGAGTAAGGGAACATGAACAGGTTAAGCCGAGCGTGTTGATTTGTCTCTCAAATTGATACAGCCCTTCTCCTGGTTTGACCAGAGCGTAGCTTATGCTTTTGTATGCATGTGGGCCAGCATGGAGCCTGCACAGGTTTTCAAACTCCTGAGCTGCCTGCTTCTCTGCAGCTGCTATGGTGAGTTTTGTGTCTCAAGCTTTACCTTTCCAACTCTATGTCTCTAGCCCAAGAAAATGTTTAATAAATCATGTTTAATAAATTGTGAACTGATTTTGGTATGAAAATATATCTGGAAGAAAGAATATATTCTTGTCTAGGGTGCTTGATTTTTAATCTTATCTTCGCGTGTAGCACAAGCATAAGACAGGAGTTTGGGGAGCTGAAGGGAAGATGGGTCAAGAAAGTTTTCAGGGGTAAAGGGATTAAGTACACATGAACCAGCAGCTATCAAGTTTTCTGCTGCAGCCAGTCTTAGGGATGAAAGACTGATTCTTCCCTTGATGTGTGTCCCAGATTCTTGTTGGCAAAACCTGTAGCCACGCTCTTATTGAGTGTCATGTGTCCCACAGAGTGTGGAGACTAAACTAGAATATGTGTGCTGGAGCTTGTGACAGCAACAGCAGTAGCAACTGAAAAAACCCAGTCCATATCAAATCCCAGAATCAGAATGATGCAAAGATTAATTCATTTCAGTGGGCTGTGTGGTATCTGACTTGGGGTTATTTCAAATCAGCAGTCACACCTGTCATAGTCAGGTTCTATAAAACACAAAAGGAGCAGAAGAAAACCCTGCATGTACACACATACACCACTCTTTCGTGTTACACACTCATAAGGTATTCAGAGAGGAGAGTTACACAAGTACGTGCAAATATTTTCCCCTGGACACCAGTGAAAAACTGTTAACACGCTTAGCACTGCCATCCCCTCAGTGTTACTTTCAAATGTTTGATGCATTTCCATATAGCAATTTTATTATTTTCCCTCCTTGATAACCTCCCTATGACTCCATGGTTGCAGCTCTCACCATGTCATCCTCCCAGTGAATAAGGGCACAAGTCCTGGCTGTGGAAAAGCCACAAGTCAGAGGCTTTGCAGTTCTGCCACCTACTTCCCCACCCAAATTGTGCAAAGTCGTGGGTATGCAGGGCTTGCCCTATGATAAGAGTCATTATTCACTTACTCTGTGAAAAGATTGAGAAGAAATTACTTTGTAAAATTTCTTTCTCACTACTTAGTACAGAGTTGTGCTGAATGACTTTACTGATGAACATGATTGCCTATTCTGGTAAGCCGGTGTATGTAAGGGAGTGAACTGGGTGTTGCTCTGCTTTTTACCTCCATCACATCCATGGTAGTTGGCTTGTGACAGTGGTTTAGGATAGGCCGGGTTTAATCAAGCTATAGAGGAGTTGTGCAGTGAAGCCCAAGGAGAGAGAGGGGATCAGTCTGTTCTCTGACAGGGTCGTGTTCTCCTGAGTTCAGTACCCTTCTATTCTAGATCCTTGTTCAACTTATTGAACCAGTGGCATGAGGATACCCAGCTCCCGCTCCTCTCTCCACATCCTTTAACACTAACTGTTCCACAAGTGACCAGCTGAAGAAAAGGTCATTTTGTGCTGGGTGTATCACAAACCATAGATCATCAGCAGGTGTTTCTGGGTCAGTCATGTAAGGGATGAGCCAGGGCTGAGTGGGAGCATATTTTTAAGCTCTCTCTTGAATTAAAGAACACCAAGAGCAGAATTTCCCCTGCATACTAGACAAGGTGATTGACCTTACTGTTAAGCTTTTTTTGGTGTGTTTATTTAAATCTACCTTGTGTCTGATTCAAAACACCAAATATTGATAGGTGTTTTTTCTTAAAAACAATAGTCAAGTACAGTCAGAACTCTTTTCTCTGTATGCACTTAGAGATTGTAAATAAACTACCTTAAATAAACAGATTAAGCATCCCAGTTTGTCACAGAGGGATGTGTTTTATGACTCCCATATTATTCCTGTAACTTGCTTCAGAACCCTTTCAAGCTGATCAATATCCTTTCTTCAGATGTGTGTCTTTGTTTTTCTCTCATCATCTTGAAATATTTTTCCAGGTCCCTGTGGTCCTGAAGACACTCCCATTTTGGAAGTTTCTGTGCTAGTTATATGACTTTGCACTTGACTGTAGTCAGATGTGTTGTTTGGATAAGCCCACCTTACAAAGATCTCCAGGTGGATCTTTATAACTACCATGTCCCATCATTATTTATTTCTCCGCCAATCCTTCTGTCAGACAAATGAATTCTCTGTTTTTCTTTTAGTTAATTAATAGAGATATTGAGTAGTTTTGCACTCAAAACAGATTTCTTAGGTGCTTGGTAGAATAATTCACACATAATGATAATCCTTCATTTACAATTACTTTTTTATGACTTGAGTGGGAATTGAATTTGTTTAGTAAAGGCAACATTGATTTATGTAGTGCTGCTTTTTTATCAAATGCCAAGAAAGACAAAGTCAGTTGCCTTACAGAAACCTATTTCAGTACCATTTACTTTGTCACCCAAATTTGTAAATGCATTGAACACAATGCTGATGGTTTTAGAGGGACAAGATATTCCATATTGTCCCTTTGTTTGGTATCAGTTCTGTTACCCTCTTTCTATACTTCACCAACTGTTTCCCAGTTTCATAGAACTAATGCCAGGCTAAGCAGTTCAGAACCCAACAAGAATGCTATTTAGCTTTGTAAATATTTGCACACATCAGATTAAATTCTCCAGTGCACTAGAATTGTCTTGGTATTCTGAAGCTTATTGAACAGAAATCAAGATGGAAGATTCAGGGTGGCATACACCTTGCCTAATGTTAGCTTTCGAAACCTTAGTGTAAATTAGCCACTTAGGTGTCTTCCTTAGTCTGCTAAGAGGGCAGTTTGCAGGTTTATTTCTGAGTAGGTGAGGTGAAATGCCAGAGGATGAAATGTCCTTTGGCGTGCTGTTTGGTTTCTTTGTGAAGTGCATGAGGTGAGCAGCTAATTCATCTTTTGGGTAGCTGGTCAGTTCAGATGCTTGCCAGCCTCACAAAGTTCCTCATTCCTCCTTTTAATAGTCTTGTTCCCAGACATGCATAGTAATTTTTATTCATCTGACCAGAATATGTTGACTCTAAATACTTCCTTAGCTAGACATCTGGCTTCTCATTTTTATCCCATAAACTAATACAGATTCACTGGTATTTCTTAATTACATACCTCTGTTGAGATATTTTGGTGTCCAGGCAAGGCAATTGATTACTTAGGGACAGTACCTGCAGTCTTTGACCGAAGAAGGACGTTATACAGCCCTTCATTTGGGACTGTTCATACAAAGAAGGACTGCAGACACATTGCATGGCATAGGCCAATGTGCAGTTTCTAAATTGTTACCACTGGTGAAAGAAGTTAAAGTTGTTACCAGTTGTTACCAGAAGTTAAAGGAGACACAGTGAATATTATTATTCGAATATAAACCAAAAATCACAGTATAAAGAATGGTTACAAAAGAAATTGAGATTCTATGTATTGCTGTTTCAAAAAAACCCAACAAACAAAGAAAAAACGCAGAAAAAAAGACGTCCTTTTATCTTGATTTATATTTCTGTGTTAATCAAATTCAGTAACAATGGATTTAATAAATATAAAGGGGTTTTATGGTTTTCCAGACCTTTATATCAGTGTAGGAACTGTCCTACTGGGTCATATCAGTGGTCCACCTAGCTTAGTTTTCGGATTCCAGCAGTGCTAGCTGGAGACTGTATTTGGGGGAAGTACATGAGTATTTGATCAAAATAGGTATTATACAAATCAGTGTTGCCCTTATTAACCAAATCTGGTTTCTTGTGGGCCACCATGGGAAGGATACTGCTAAGGCAGTTGTCCTACTTGCTATTGAGATGTCTCCTTTTGGACATTTTGGAAGCACAGGGACAGTCCCTTACTGTTCTTCAAGCTGTTGTTCCTGGAGTCATGAGACTGTGTGCTTTCAAGATTTGTTACATGGACACATGACAGCAGACAACAGATGGAAGAATTGACCCCTTAACAATTTCAGAAATCAGAAAATGAACAGCAGTGTTAGAATTTGAAATTGTCTTATTGTTTTAGTCCTTGACTTTTGTTGTATGAATGCTTAGCACCGGCTAGTGGTTTTGGTTAGTCCCTCTGTGCCTCTGCTTCCTGATTTTAAAATGCAGAAAGTAATATCTGCCTCCTTCATGGGGAATTGTCATTATGAATATATTAAAGATTATGAGATGTTCAGATACTGAGGAATAGGCTCTATCCAACTGTCTGATCTAGAAATATATAAAATACAGAGATTTCCAAGAAGTGGTTGGAATCTCTTTTTAAAGGGAAAAAAATTCCATCTGAGGAGGTTATAAGAACACTGGGAAAATGAGCAAAATGTGAGCATGACCATTACAAAATAAGAATGTGGAGACATCAGAAGAAAGATTAAAAGGAAGCTTTAAGCAGGACATTTTCACAGATGTGGTTATAAGGGAATCACATGGGAGTGGGAGAATTCTGCCTAGCGCTGGAAGACCCAGTGTGCACAGACATGTCTTTTCTGCTTTCAAATTCCAGTGTCAACATTTACTGGCTGTGTGGCTCTGAGTAAGTCGTTCCGTTTGTGAGGCACCATCCTCTCCATTGGTGGCACAAGAGTAATGAACCATGACAGGGAGATGTGAGATTACAGATGGGGAGATTGTATTAACTGCTGTCTAAAACTTCGTAAGCTCTTCATGGGGATGTACTAGAGGAAGATCAAAAATACCACCATTTGTTAGTCATAACATTGACTAGAAACATTTGGCAGAACGTGGACTCTGTTTTTATTTTTAAAATAGAATGGATATTGTCCCTAACGAAAGATAGAGAAGTGACTCAGGGGCAGTTGTTCTGGTGCAGGGGCATATCATCCGTCTGATCCCTGCAGTGTTAGTGAGAGGTATCTGGTATCGTCTTTCATAAGAATCAGTTGTCAGATCCAGCTATGCCTCAGACCAGTCCTGGACCACCTGAGGATGAACAGTCTTTTCAGTCTTCCTCCTTTGAGAGGAAGAAGTGCCAGGTGCCATGTGGCTTTTGGAAGGTGGGAACCATGGAAATTACAGTGAGAACAGATAGTACAATTCCCCTGTTCTGTAGGGAGACATTGCCCATGGTTTCTACCTTGTGGGCAGTTGTTGTAACAGGCAACATGTTCTGGAAAGCATGGAGAGGACATTGTAGAGCACCTATAGTGTGTCCAGAGTTCCATCAGGCAGGTTGGGATTCATTCTCCCCTCCTTATTCTGAATAACTGAAACATGCCTTCAGCTGCCATTTCAAGACACAGATCATGAGTATCTGGCACCTGTATAAACCATCTCACTGAATTAAAAGAACCAGAGTGCATTGTAAAGACCTTTAAGCAACCTGTTTGTTTCCAGGAAATTGAGAGGCTGTCTTGGTATTAGCCAGGAGTTTTTGGTCGAGATTCCAAGCATCTTTCCTCTGTCTGTGACACTATTGCTTCTTTGTCCCCTCCAATCTCATTGTAGTCATCTCACATTTAATATTTAAACTCGGCATTCCTTGGGCAGGGCCCATTCTTTTCATCTCTGTTTGCACACTGGCTAACACAGTGTGGTACTGGTCCATGACCAGGACTACTGGGCACTATGCTAATGATTGTAATGGCAGTAATTAATAATGCTTTGTTCTTTGATCTCTGGGCTTGCTGAGGCAGTCAGCTGCTGTAATTGTACTCTGCCCTAGGGCTGAGTGTGTAGTCAGTTTGCTCTTTTAGCTATATCTGTTGGTTTGATCTCAGTGCCCCCTCCAATATGTTCACCCTGTCTTCAGATGGACAGACTGGAGTCTCCTAAAATGGTTTTGAGGGCAGTTGGCCAGGCCGCCTTTGGATCTACCCCTTCCATTGGGAATAGCTTGTATTTCCTTGTATGCTCTACTGCTAGTGTTAACTTTTGCCATGCTCACACCAGCTCCCAATTAAGGTGTTCACATTTCCTTGTTGTGCTGCTGCCTTGTCATGATATGGCACTGTTTTTTACACTGATAAATATTTGGATTATTCATAGGTCACTTGTTACTTCCAAATCTTTATATCCATACACAACTTCTGGGTTGATTGGGGATTTCAAGTGGAGAAATATCTCTGAATGACTATCCTGAACATCTCAGGTGATCCAAGGAAATCTGTGAGGATAAAATGGTGTGGATTTGTGTTTCATGTCTCAAATTATACATGCTTGTACATTTTTTTTTGGGAGGCGGATGCATTACCAGGGAAACTTGTATGTGCAGTCCTGGAAATGTCAGTGGAGATCCCCCTTGGTGGATAGAGGGAGACTTCTTCACCAGAGCAACTTGCTTTACCACTTAGTACTTAAATTCCTCTACTGAAGTGATAAAAATTTGCATTTCCCTCATCCTTTTTTACCATTTAAAAATTAATTCTAAGGCCATTGCTAGTTCCTTGACAATTGAAGGGGCTCCCATCTAACTATCCTGCTAGGTAGCTGAACTGTATCCTGCTAATATCAGCTCTGCTGCTAAGATCTGAGTGGTGTCACTGGGACAAGCCAGCAAAAAATATTGTGGATATCTGAGGTCCTAAAGAGGTACTAGATAGGTGTGACTTCTTCTCCCCAGCAAGAACTCTTAACACTTTTTCCAGAAGCGGTGTGGTGCCATTTGCTTGGAAGGTTTCTGCAGGTGTGATACCATTTACATCTCCGTATACCAGTGTGCCATCAGAAGACAGAGTGTGAGGAGATAAGAGTCTGGAAAAATGGGAACTCAAACCTTCTTGCCTTTATTCCAGACTTTGTCAAAATAATTTCCAAGCCACACAGAACAGCTGCAACACTGCACAGGTCTAACATTAAAGAGGAAACTAAACTAGTGAGTCACTCCAGGAGGGCTGGACTAAGGCAGCAAAGTTTGGAAATTTTATCTCTTCATCAAAGCCACAGGAGTCCACGGGATGGCCTGGACTGGGAGGATTAGAAATACAAGGGTGTTAGAGAACATGGTAGGAGACCTAACCCAGATTTGGAGGCGTGCCTGAACAAATACCTCTGACGGAGAGCTGAGAAATACAATATTTGTGCTTGTGTGAGAACTAGCCGAGTGGAATAGTAATTATCATCTGCTGAATTGGCCAGAGCATGGTGGAAAGTCAGGACAGATCTTTTCTAGCTGGAGAATGTGACCTATCAAAAATGACTGATTGTTTCTCAGGACTTGCTAAGTTTTCCAGGTTATTCAACATCACTCCAGCTGCAGTAGCGGAAAGGACAAAAACATTCTTGCAGCAAAATCGTCTGTTCACTTTGGAGATCCAGAGCAGGTCATATCTGACACAAGGCTTCAATTTTCTCGTGAGGACTTTTGAGGCATTTGCAAGCACCTTGTTAAATCCAGGTCCTATTTTGCTTGGGGAAAATGTTTCCCGCAGTGAAGACAATCAAAGCTTTCCTTTCTGAATTCTCATACGCCTATTCCCTCCTCTTGGCAAAGCAATCGATACCTCTAGCAATGGATTCAGCCTTGCAGATGAACTGTGGGAAGAGAGCTGAGGCCCAAGCATCTCACTCTGCCAGATCCTTGCTGGCTGGATTCCTTAAGTCTACAAAAGAAGGAAGATCAACATAAAACATCTGAAAAGCAGAACTTGGAACAGTCAGCTTCTTCTGAATACTAAAATCCCAAGAGTTTCTTTTCCAAACAAGACGGGGCAGTTCAGGGAAGAGCCAGAAACTTTCAGTTCCATTTTATTACTGTGTTAGCAAGAGTCACCCATTAGCTCATTCTCATCTTGCTGCTTCACTTAATGGATTTCAGATACGTTCTCATGTCTACTCTGAGACTAACACTGACCCATTTTGATCCCTAGCCTGTCCTCCAGATCCATTCCTTGCAGCTAGGAAAAGAGAGATGTCTTCTTGCAGTCTTGGAAGAAATAAAGGACCCAAGTGCATTTAAATGCTGGTAGGCAAATGTTATTAAAGGGCAGAATAAACCCTGATGCAGGGTTGCACCATTGTCTGTAGAGCTGTTCATTCTTGTTCTGTATTGATGTTTCATTCTCATTTTCTTTTGTTTAATGAAAAGTTCAGAGTCCTTCTCTTTTCATAGAGGGACTGCAGAATGTATTATGAACATTCAGACTGTCTGCTCAGGGAACAGTTAATGAGCACATAGTAAACAAGTAAGAGCTTGTGTAAACAAAAAATAAAGATAATTCTTTATTCACCTCGACCACAGAGTCCCGAGTCTCTGAAATCTTGGCAACCCCCAAACTCTGAGTTCCTCCCTCCACCGGGATGAGACATTAGCTAGTGTATCAAGCAATTACATAGGGTATTTTTTTCTGCAGAGCTGTGACATCATGCCTGGCAGCTCCCCAAGGCACCAGATCCAATTACCTGAGTCACCAGCAAAGGGAAATTGCCAAGGGGCTGTCACTGAAATCAGCTCTGGTGAACGCAAGAGCAGAAAAAGCCGAGTGAAATGGCTGACAGCAGACAAGGGGAGGAAGGGGGGAAAAGAAAAGGAGCAGCAGTAGTTCCTTATCAGAGACATGGAAGGAGAAATGGATAAGGAAAGGATGAAAAGAATACAGGGAGAAGGAGCTAAGAAAAAGCCGTAGGGTAAACTCTGTAAGGGGAATTTCCAAGTATTCCCTGTGTCCCACATAAGGGATGATCGGAGCCACCAGACTGACACAGGTTGAATGCTCTTGGAAGAGTTTTTTGGTATGTAATTTAAAAATTAATCTTCCCTGTCAATGGAACTGATTTCCTTTTCTTTTGTGATCCCACCTGGAACCTCCTTTGTCAATTTACTGCATTTTGCAGCTTTCTGCTAAAGCTGTTTTCAAGGACTGAGAAACAGACCTCGCCAGAGCTTGCTGTTCCCTGCCCTGGGTTATGTTCCCTTTGCATCTGCAATATCTTCCTTGCCTGGAGGAATTTGCAAGGAATACAAGGTTCCTCTGAAGCTGGCACGTGGAGCCCTGTTTTCATAACCAAGCCTCTGGAGGCTTCTGTTAATTACTTCACCAGAATTCTTATATATAGCAGCAAAATGAAATTCCCCCAACACAGTGAAGAAATATAGGCCTCTGTTGCCTAAGGAGCCAGCACTGAAGTGGTGAGTTTAACATGCACAAAAGTATACCAACAGATATCAAAGCCCAGGCATAAATAAGTTCCCTACACAGATCACATTTGCAAATCAGGAGGTGCTCACAGGGAGAATTCCACCTGCATACAGCAGAACCAGCGACTGTCACGGAAGGAGGTTTTATGTGCTGGACACAGGCAGTGCACGCACACAGCATTAGAAAGAAACACCAGCACACGAAGATGTACCAGGTAAGATGAAGAAAGAGAGTCCATAAACCACAGAAATACACACTGCTCACAAGCACATATTGAAGTACTATGCACACACAAAAGCTATTAAGATGTAGATGCAGCCTCATTAATCTGGGCTGTTTTACAAACCTTATTCCCTAGCTTTCATAGGGGATTTAGGTGATAAATGAGGCCATTTTGAAATCTGGCAAAATGCCGCCTTCCTCAGAGCATACTACAGAATAAAATTCTTATATAATGTGTAAAGCACAAGGGGGGAGGAGGCATCTCCAGGAAGGAACACATGTCTGGGCGTGTGTTTGCATGTAAACTATTAGCTTTATCTCCACTGCAGTGCATTTGTGCATGTCTGTGGTGTGTGTGGGGGTATGGATGTACTGCTGAGCCTATGTGAACTGATTTGTGCATCGGATAGGAGGAGAAAGGATCTTTGAATGTGAATCTTATACCTGCCCCCATTCCTAGGTTGGAAAACTTGCAATGGCTGACCTTCAGCATCTACTACAAAGGTTATGGGTTAAGCAGGAACAAGGGCCTTAATTTATCGTGGGTCAGTTGAGGAGTTGTCTAGCAATAAAGATATCTTGTCAGCATCATGACCTTTGTTTTGTGTTTGTGAACTTCTGCTATTGGTACCCTAGGGGTTTAGGAGAAATGAAGGATATGAACAGATATATGGGTTCATTTATGGTATGACTATCTTGTTCATTAATTGTGGAGCCATGCTTGAAAAATATTTACATACATTTTTTCCTTTCACTTCCTGCATTAATATCAGAGTTACACACACTCAGTAACTTAGCAATTAGTCTTTAGTGAGATTATCTCTGGCAGTGCAGACCCTCAGGCAGCTTTGAACAGGTGCCACTGACAGAATCTTCCACAAACGAGTGATGCTTCATCTCCTGTGGACTCGTGCCTTTCTCTCTAAATTGTACAGCAGCCCATGTCATCTCTGCATCTTTACAACACCCCATGTGCAGGAGACTGCACATATGCAAGTTGCCTGTGTGCTGACTGGGCACCAGTACAGGGAGTCTGACTGGTCAGCTGGCTGCTGCCAGAGTGCAGAGCGTACCACTGTTAGATTCTGCCCCACTCCGCCTCTGTGGAGACATTAATTTAGGTTGTAGTACTTGATCCAGCCATTCATTTTCATGAAATTTATTGCATGAGGTTTTTCCTGGGATTTAATTGCCTGAGGGTTCTGCGAATTGGACTGCAACTAATCACAGTGTTAAAAGGGTAACAAGGAAAGAGGTGTGTAGGCAGCAAACTCACATAAGCTTTCTTTCCTTGGAAGGTAGTCGAAAGAAGAATATTTACTTCTCTCACCAAGCAGAATTTACTTGGCTTAAGACTGAAATTAGGCAAGATTCAGACCTGTGACACCAGCAGCCTTTGAGTCTGGTATCTCCCTGCAGGTATAAGAAAAAGACAGCTTTATCCTGTTGGAAAGGTATTTCCAAGGAATTATGCGGGGGGGGAAGAGTTGATTTATTTCTTTAAGATTACCTCTCCACACTCTAGTTTCAGATAATCATTTCCATGTCTGAAATAACTGACCTATATAATACTGTAGTCTGTCCTTCAGTATTTTTCTCTAGGCATACTCTCCTAACTGGATTTGTGGAGTGTATTTGCAGAACACAGAGGCAAACCTAAGTTAGCTTTCCTTGGGTTGACTCAGGTTAACCCACTGCTGCTGGAGAAACGTGACCAGCATAGGTAGCTGCCTCAACAATTACCCCGTTCCCAGGAATTCCCGCTGCATCTGCAGCAACCCATCCCTCTGTGCTTCCCTTGTCCTCCTCCTTATGTGTGCTAGGTTAAAATTAGTCCTCTTGCATTTCTTGCAGAAATGTGTTTGCTTTCAGCGGTAGATCCTGTTCTGCAGCTGCCAGGGCAGCAGGCAGGGTGCCGTGGCAGGGTGAGCGTGTGGGACGCACGGGGTGTGTGGAGGGCAGCGGCCCAGCCGGGCACGTGCCACCTTCCATGCGTGGAGCAGCTGCTCAGGGCCCGCACTCTCATCTGTGTGTGCACAGAGCGATGGCTCAGGGCACATACCCTCCATCTGTGCATGCCTGCAGTGAGTGCACAGGCATGTGCCTTCCACCTGCCTGTGGGTGAAGTGGCTGCTTGCTGGGGACCACCTGGCATCAAGCACTTTGTCAAAGCTGTGGTGGGATCAGGAGGCTGGTCCTGGACAAATATCCTTTCTCCTCTCTTTTTCCTTGTGCAAAATTTTTTGGTAGAAAGACGAACAAGGCAGTTCAAGCACACAGATCTGTGATGTATGGGCTGTTTACAGAATGGACTTAGTTGCTGGGTATATCAACAGCCCAGTTCCAGAAGGGACTGTGGCACAGTACAGAGACCCTACAACCCCTCTAACATCCTGGTTTGGGTGCTGGGAGCAGTCTGGCTGCAGTGGCACTGAGCTTGATTCACAAGGATTTGCTGTACTTCCTTTGTCATGTAGGGTTTGGTTTTGTTTTGAATCGGACTGTTCATCACACGTCTCTTCATTTGAATTCAGTGTCCCCATTGTAATGGCATCTGGATCCTGAATAGGTCCTTGAGGTGCTACTACTGTGACAATAATGCCAATAATGATAATAACTGCAAGGGGAGGATCACAAGAGCAGCACAAAGTTCTTGCTTCTAGCCTTCAGATCAATCAATATTCTGACCTTCAAAGTCAAGGCATATTTATCTACTGAATATATTTTTTATACTTACTTGGAATTTTAATGTGGTTTTATACTGCCCCTCTGCCACTTCAGCAATTTGTTTGTGGTACCAAGGTATCCGGGTGGCTCAGCAAGTAGAGGCATTCAGAATAGCATCTGTAAAAGGTTTCAGAAAGCTTCACATCTTTCTAAAATGGCTGCTCTGTAGCACACGTATCTTAGAAAGATAAATGGTGATAGGTGCTTTGAGATTTGTCTGCAGTGACCTGAATGATTCATTGACAACAGCGGTGTGTGTGTGAGTGCAGAGAAAGCTGTGCAGCTCAGGCTGTCTGTGAGCCTGCCATCAACCAAGGAGCACTGTGCTGTCTCCCTGTGCACAAACCCCACCTGCAAAAACCCCAGAGCATGGCTTTATCCTCTCTGGCCCAGATGTCGGCCAGGCTGGTGGGTGTCACATAAGCAGGACCCCGTCTGGGATGCATCCCGAGCAGCTGGGCTAAGCTTCATCTGTTGTGATGGTATGTCATGATCTGTGTCCCATGGGTGCCTTATCTGCAGAGGATGCTGGTCTGTCTCCTCTGTCTGCTACTTCAGCTCAAGCAGCTTCAGAGGGGGAGACAAAATGGCTGTTATGGGTATTTGCATATATCCCTATTTATATGTGGCATTTTAGACGTACATAGTGTACAGTGCAGTGCAACCTCTACAAGCATAAACGGAGCCTGCTTTCAGCTTCAGAGCACACAGCAGCACACACTCAGCCTTTCCTTACAATAGCGCTGCTGCCTGGCTCTGGTCAGTGTGGTGCATTCCAGTGAGGAGAGATTTCACAGCTGAACCCCCTGAGGTGGCCTTATTCTCCAGCCCCCTGTTGTTGCACAATAAGGGATGGAGTGTCTAACCGAGACTGCAGCTCTCATGTTGCTGGCAGGGAGTGGAAGTGGCAGCAGCATGATTTCTAATGAAAGGTACCCCATGACCTCTTCTGTCCAAAGCAGGAAGCCATTCCCCAGGGGCCTCCTGCCGTCTGCATGTCCCTGGGCTAGCAAGAAAGTTTTTTGTGGTAGGCTTGTGACCCCCAAAGTGGGTGGGTTTTCCATGTTGCATACAGAGCACGCTTCCTCCTTTTAGAGGATGCAAAGTATGTGCCAGGAGCTGGGTCTGCAGCATTCCCAGGAACACGGTGTACATGACTGTGTGTGTGGTAGTGGGGTGGGGGGCAAGGGGATGGGAATGGAGCAGAGAATAGAGAAGAACACCCTTTCGGCCATGCAAAATCTGTCCTTCCTCCTCCCTCCTCACTCCCTGTACTCCACTCTTCCTTTATATTTTTGTATCTCCACATCTGTGCAGAATTTCAGACACTTGAGCCTCCCAGGAGACAGCATCATTTTTGTGTTAAGGATGCTTATTGAATTTGACAAATGATGATTTATGACAGGGCAACCCACATGGGGCGCCGTGAGGAGTCTCAGTGCCTCGTCACGGACTGGGATTCTGTTTCATTCCCATCTCAGCTCCTCTTTTGCCTCTCATTGGAGCTTAGAGCAGATCAGACTCGACAGATACTGGGAGTGTATTGCCTAGCCAAGAGAAAGAGTGTGAGAGAGACCATGACAGAAACAGAGCAGAGTGAGGAGCTGATCTCCCAGTGTCTCTCCCTTTAACTCATGACCACACCTCCAAGACCTTGTAGGACCCTCAATAAATAAATTAACTGCTTTGGTAGCCTGGGTTTGATTTCAACTTCACTAAATTTTCTGCATGTCGTAACAGTCTAAATTCAGTTTTCAGGCCCCATGTGCTGTTCTCTGGGCCTGGATCTTCTGGATGCAGTTCACTCAGATCTGCAACAGTCCCTCCTTGCTACTGTCTCCTTTGGCCATTCCAGTTCTACTGTGCACCTTTGACTTCCAGGATGCTCTCTGTTCTGGTCTGGGAGCCCACACACAGCTCTGCCTCTGCACTTCAATCTTTGCTGCAGATGCACAGAAAGCTGAGCTGGGCCAGGTCTGGCAGGACTCAGAAACTGAGGCTTTGTGCTTCACTGTGTGATTGTGGCCTTGCTGCTTCCAGAACTGGTTCAGATCTTTGAGCAGCTTTGCCAGTTCTGCAAAATGTGAAGCCCAACCTGATAAACCTGGCCCAGGCAGCACCCAGTGGGGTTGCTTCTGGACCCTGCTGCTGGGGATGTGAAGGCTGGGAAGGAACTATGGTGGAAAGACATACCAGAGATTTCACACAAATACTGCTGGATTCAGCAGGGCCTGTTAAACCTGGCTTAGTACCAACCTGGACAGACCTGGACTCCCTTAGAGCCAAGCAGGTGTCTTTCCACTGTGCTCTGAGCACAGTAAAGCTCGCTTAGTTCAAGGACTATGTAGATGCAGAAAGGCAGCTCATGTCTGGCATTGTGCCCAAACTAATAAACCCTCCCAAACCCAGAGTACTGGGAGGCGCAATGTGAAGACACTTGAGTGATCCTTTTGGGAAGCAGCCCAGGTCCAGAAGGGTTGATGCTGAGCCAGAGCTAATAATCCCTGCTGGACTCAGGCTGAGCTTGTGCACAATGACTGGGTGTCCCTGCATTGCCTTTCCAGCACATCCTGTGGGCCCCACATTAACAGGGCTTTCCGCTGTCTGAGGTATATCCCAGCCCCCTTATCTTGGGTCATGGAAACTTGACAGTAACATCTCAAGAAGAGATGGTGCATGTACCAGTCCTCTCAGTGACAGCAGTCTGTAGGATGCAGGAGGGTGGGAAGGTCTGGAGGGAGACACTCTGCTGGCAGTGTGGTGAGGGGGAGGCTGGGCAGCACATGGCTGCTCCAGATGGAAGCCATTAACCAGGAATGTCTGTGATGTGGTCTGGAGCAGTGTAAACAAGAGCCATGAATTATCCTGCACCTTGTAAGCAGGGCTGGAAAGGATCCCCTGCCATCCTCTCCTTCCCTCCCTCTTCTCCTATCTCCCTCCTTCCTTTCACCTCCTTTCCCTTGATTCCCTATATTGCTGTCGACATTTCTTTATTTCTGTGTGGTTAAGAAAGGCTCTGCTTTCTTCAGTCGTTCTGCTTTTAACCCATGTCACTATTCCTGGGAGAAGGGGAAAAGCTAGGGCTGGAGAGGGGCCAGGATCTTATGAACCACCTCTAAGCTAAATCAGCCCCCTGGTGAGTGAACACAGCTCACTGGCTTGCTGCACACATTCACCACTCCAGACACTCCAGGACCAATACCCTCCCAGACACCCTGCCAGTGACTCTGACTGGTCCCTCAGCCTCCATTATTAGTGGGCTCCTAAGAAAGGGGAACACCATCAGCTTGCTGAAGGTCTAAACCAACTCAATATTTCATCACAAATCCTAAACAGGATAAACAGTATCCTGTCTTCTTCAGGCTCCAGAGTAGTGTCTTTCAGGGAATCTGAATACAAAGATCAGTGAAAAGGGTTGAGAAGAGAGTGGCTGGGCTGAAATGTCCTTTACCTGACAGGTTCTGGTGGAGTGGCTAAACTGACCTTACTGGATGCTCCTCTCTATTACCTGCTTCTTTTCCAGACAGCCAAATCAAAACAGATTTATGTTTATACATTTCAGCAATCCCAACTACAAGCTCTAGAAACTATAAATGCTAGGGTCTCTTCACTCACTATTGAAACATAGCTATTTTTGGTGAGAAAGAAGGAAGTTATTTAACAAAGCATAGCCGTGCTATGCAACATCTGAAGTAGCAGGATGCTGCATCCAACCAACGATATGGAAAATTTAGGAAGCAAAATTAAATTGGTCAAATTGAAATACCAATTAACACCCTGTATTATTTCAGGGCCAGGAAAGGAATTTCAGTTTTGAAAACCAGATGACTCTTCAGGCTATACCTTGTGCCCAAATTCGTAGTCATTTGTGGGGTCAATCCTCACTACCTGCTGAACTTTCCACACTGCATCCTGTAGCACGTATTTACCTTGGACTTGTCTGAGAAGGTGCCATCCAGTCAGACACCTCTGCGTCTGAGCCCTAGTGGGAACACTCTCCTGAGTTAGATGGCTTCAGAGCAAACGTCACAAGTGTCGGCATTTCTAATTCTGCAGTGGCAAATTATTGATTTGTTCCATTTTAGCCAGCCAAATGCAGAGTATCTCCATGGGGTGATGGTCTCCAATTCTTCTGAATAGAGGCATTGTAAGCCTCCCAGTCTCTGCTATTGGGGTGGATGACATCTCTCCAGGACAAAGGATGGGGCATGGTGGGCCCCCTGCAGCAACACACGTCTCAGGAAGCTACTCAGCTTGGTGGCAAAATGGCTTTTGACGGAATCTAATATGGATGGCAGTACCTCAGAAAGCAGATGTCAGGAAGAATAAGCCCTGGCCAGCTAGACTGCTGCATGATTTAGACAGCAGCCTAATGTCTGTTCCTTACCACCTCCAGGAGGGTGTCTCTGCTAATAGGGCTTCTTCCTATCAGCAGCTGTTCTCAGTTTCTTGAACAGTAATGAAGCAAAACTGGTTTGGGGAGAAAAATGTAGATGAGAGTGGGCAGAACTCGAAACCTTTCCCAGTGTTCTTGTGAGCATATCCAGAAGGTCACATCTACTTATATGCCATGGGGCAATCCCCAACTCAATTCTTCCAGCAATCCCATGGCCTAATCTTTATTAGTGGGGTTACTCTGTGCATTTTGTGGATCCCTATCCTACTGCCCACTTCAGAGCCAAACAGAGTAATGTTGTTACAATTCAAGTGATTTCTGTGAGTTCAATTAGGATATACCATTTCACACCAGGCATGAAAGTGGCCTGTTTGTTAGATCTGGGCTGTAAAATGGTCTGGACCACCAGCAGTATTTGCCTGGGAAAGCAGTGGTAATAACATATGGTAAATACAGTATACACTTACAAGACGTAGAAGTTTCATATTTTAGAGATCACATTCCTAGTTCAAGGAAATTTCTTTCCCTATATAACACAACATTATCATGGCCAGATAGATTTCCTGCTATTCTCACTGTCCTCTGAGGATTCATCAAGTGGACACTGTTAAGACTGGCCTTCATAACAGGGATTCCAAGTTGATCTGATAACTCTGTGGCCATGTTTTCAGAGATTTTAAGGACAGAACAGATCATCTTTCCTGGCTTTTTACATAATGTAAGTCCTGATTTTAATTCAGCTGGGGTGCACACTATTCATTTTCACTTTCAAACATAATAAGGATAAAGTATGTCTTTGCATAGTCCTTGTATTTAGAGATGGAGAAAGTCTTAATTGGTCTCATTTCATGTGTCTCCTGGGGACCAAGAGAGGATCATTTCCTTTACTAAGAGCAGATATAAGTTCTGAATGATTCAAAAGATGGAGTTTTCACTGCTTTCCTGGAAAAAATTTAAATCTTCTTTTGCAAAAAGATCTTGCTTAGTTTCTCCACTGTTCCTAGTATTATCTCTATAAATACAATAATTCAAATCTATGAAAATATTTTCATCTCAAAAGAGGCTACCAGCTTTTTCTGTGCACTGCCTCTCGGGTGTTTGGACAGCTTTTGCCTGACTGCAAATTCACCTTAGCATCACTTTGGCATTTCTTTTCGGGTGCAAAATCCCCAGATCCTTGGATCTACCAATTCCTCATTTTCTTGGCTACCTCGAGGAAGACCTGCCTGTCATCGAAGCCTAAACCTTCTGCTTCACAGCACGCCCAGCAGTGAGGAGATCGCTGAAGTACCAGGCCTTGGGCATCTCTGCAGCCAGGAAGCTGCTGCCGCCCACTGCGTACATTAGTGACAGAGATACTGTCTCCATGGCAACAGAGAGCTTTTTGTTTTTCTGATGAACAGTTTCAAAGAATAGAAAAAGCACATCTGGAGTTGCCATATCAGCTGCTCCCCGCCCCACTGCCTGCCAGAGTCAACAAGAGACAATACCTTGGTTTTAGCAGACCTGGGCTGAAAATCCCAGGAGACAGAATATGAGTGAGTGACGTGTACAAGAGAGAGAAGTCTAGTGGGGTGTATTATTGATTTAAGGATGGGTTTGATTTGGTTACCTTACTGTTGTCGTATAAGGAGCTTTACATGGGAATAGCTCAACCACACCAATCTGCTGTGTATTCTCTACCTGCTAAGTGGTGCTCAACATTTGAGCAGGACTAATTTTTGTATCCCTCATTTTTAAAGGCAGAGTTTCTAAGTGCCCCAAGTTCAACTGTTCTTGTCTTAGGGGGTAGAAGATTATTATTTGATGTTTTTTTGGTCAGTGCTTTAAAAAGGTTCTTTGGAATTGTTCTTATTTTCATTTTCTATGCCTAGTGCTGGCAGCGAGTGTTGCTGCTGTTGTCTGCTTCATGAGCAAGCCTCTTTTTACAGCCCTTAATGGCTTATGGAGTATCAGATAGGAAAGCTGTTACTGCCATGGGACCATACATAGCCCATTATGGACTGTATGTGGTTTCTTTAACTTCTTTGACTCCTTACGTGTCATCCTTCAGATAATTTTTTGCTCTGTTCTGAGAAGGGAGAGCAGATGATCCCATTCCTTCCCTGCCCCACTGCAGCTTCTGCTGCATACAGCAGTTCTAGCAGACAATTTAACAAAGAGGTGATGCTGGCTGGTTGTGTCCAGCACAGGAAGAGACAGAGGAATCAGGCTCCTTGCCATCAACCTCTAACTTCAGCAGGCGGGATGTGGGAAAAAGCAAAGCCCAACCCCAGCCAAATAAAGCTGGCCTGTAAAAGACCTTCATTCTTGAGGAATTTTTGAATTAAATACTGGCTACAGCCAGCCAGATTCCACTGAAAATGAGTATGTCAACTGGTTTTAAATAACAGTCTTTCATGTATATGTTTTTTATGTTGCTTCCCATTGTCTGTTGATTTCCCCATAGACACTGGGAAATTAAATCTTTTGCTCAACACTTTTTTGTTCCTTCTTATTTGGCAAACAAGGGCTTTTGAGTCTGACTAGAATCAAGATGGCTGTCTATGCATTGCTCACCATCCGCTCCCCGAATGGCCGTTGGGAGGAGCTGCCTTTGTGCAGCTGGCAAAATCAGTGCCTCCTTTGGGTTTTCTGAACGCCTACGACTCATTTCTGTAGCAGTCCCTGTTACTCTTCCTATTATTTTAGTAGTGCTGTGGGAATCCTGTAGCCCTTATGGAACAAGCCAGTCTTGACTACACTGGGCTTCCTTTGTAAATAGGCAATTCATTTCTAAACCTTCTCCTAAGAGTGCCAGCTCCAATGTGCAACAGTAGTCACAGATTGCAGAATTATTTCTGTAACTTACCTACCTCCAGTGTTGAACCAGGAAATGAGAATTAGTCTCTCCTGGGGACACAGTGCCCTTATTACACTGTATGAGAAGAAGGCTGATTTCTTTGGGAAAAAAAATGGAACAACTAAAACCACTTGAATCCCTCTGTCTGGAAGAAAGTCTGACAGAGACTTGGAAAGGGCAGCTAACAGTATTCCTTGAAATTACTGAAAGCAAATTGTAATGAGGAGCAGCTGGAAAGAATATCTTCCACATGGCTATATGTGCCATCTATATTGGCCCAGATTGTATGGCTATGGCCTAAAAATAAAGACAGATACCTTACAAGCACCCTTGTGTTCCATTCCTACAGTATGAATTTACTTTTAATGCCCTCCAGAGTGCCATGAGACAGCACACAAGGCTGTCTCCCCACAGAATGAGTCTGTTGCTGTTGATGTTACGATGTAGATGTAGCACATGATGGTGTTATATGTATTTGTGTAATACTGTAGGTCTTGAACAGGGTTGTCTTCCATCCATGTCTCTGCTTTGAAATTAGGTAAATATAATGTCCTCTGGCTTTTGAATGACAATGATAAAATCATCTTCTACAGCCCAGCATTGTATGGTAAGATTTTCAGGGCAAATCTGAAGCCTCCCCTTAAACCTGGCCAGTATAGCTTCTGGCTTGGCCTGGGCCTCTTTTGCCTGCCAAAAGCATCTCAGTCATGGTCTGCCATTTGATGTGCTGATTCATTTCAGTGTCTTGGATTTAAGGGAGCAGGTAAGGAGGAAGAGCAAGGGAGAGGCCTGCATGAACTCTAGTGCCATAATCTGGCAGAAGTGGGCTTTTATAATGGTTTCTAATCTCTGAACTTCTGGTTTTTTTCCCAAACTGTTTGATACCTAAACTGTTGCCAGAGGTGTGTAGTAAAGTCACCCAGAGCTACTATATCATACTTGGAGAGAGACACAAACCTAGGAATGAGTTTGTCTTACTTGCTATGCCAAGTACTTGTAAATACATAGGAAGTAAACTAAACTGTAGTGCATTCACTATCTTTAAACGATTAGACTTTATACCTAATTCACAGAGACACCACAGCAAAAGCTGAGCTGAGAAACAGTCTGAAGGATGACAGGTTCATGGTATCCTCTTCATAGCAAGAAAAAAGCATGTTGATACTAGCATGAAGGACACAAATCTGGAAGTGAGATCCGTTCAGACAGAATGGACAATGTGATAAAACCAAACCTTCCTCATGGAGTGAGGGACTAGCTGGGCTTTCAAATCCAAAAGCAGTTTCTGTTTCTGCCAGGAATTAAGTATATGTTTTATATTCAATTCTGCCTTTGAGTACATAGTCTGGGCTCTGAGGAGGAGGAGGGAGATGGTGGTTATGATCATTAGATTGGTTTTGCTTTGCAGTGTAGTAGCAGTGGCACTAACTGATCGTCTCTGGAGTTTGTCCGTTCTTCTTAACATCCTGGCCAGTAGGAAAGAGCCAGGCAGCACCTACTGAGCATAGAGGAGTCAGCACCAGGGGACAGCAAGGGCTGCTGTCTCTCTGGGGATGGGGTATGCGGAGCTGCAGGGAAAGCCACAGGGCAGCAGGACAGTGCCTGCCAGCCCAGACACGCTCCACTACCCCAGCCAAGGACACTGGGGCAGCCCCAGCCCTGGGCATTGGGCACTTCCTTGGAAATGGGGACAGGTCTAGGCTGGGCTGTCGTGTCAGCTCCTCCATGGAAAGTTGGAGGCCAGCATCCTATAATGTCACTGATGAGGGACTGGTGGCCCTGAGGGGACTGACATGGGGTCCTGGGCTGTGGGCAGGGTGGGGACAGCCCCAGGTGAGGATACTGGGGCCCTGGCAGTTAGCATTAAAACACTCTTAAATGTTTAAAAACAGCATCAGAAACTTCATGCTATTTTCCCAGTGTGGGGTCACCAAGTGGCTGAGGCTGGATGTGGATTCCCTGAGCATGCTCCTGCTTTTTCTTTAGCCTGAATGAGCTTGGTCTGAGTTAGTTAACTATACTGAAATGTTTTATGCACCAGTTTTGTGTGACTTCATTGTCAATCCAGAAGGAATCTGGCCTCTTCTAAGTGATTTCCTTTTATAAATAAAATGTGCTCCTGGACCCTTCCAGCAGAGAGAGCCTGTGTAGCACCAAGTAGTATCATACAGAGGGGCTCAAAATTAGATAGGAGAGCTGATTTGGGTCAGGAAATAAGTGTAGTTGTGTTTGGTGCATACATGTAAAAAGAGTGAAAGCACTACATTAACATGACTGCATTGCTTTGAGTACTAGGGTTGACTTGGATGTCTCTTAACTGCACCGTATGATGGACATCCCATAGAGGCTTCAGCTTACATTTCTAGCTGCAAACATCCCTTACGTGGTTTAAAGTGCTTCTGGCAAGGAAAAAATATTCCCTACTGAGTCACCCCTTTGTCTTCCATGGTGCCACAGCTCTGGCCCTGTGTGGGGATATGGAGGGACTGACAGATTCTTTAGCACCAGCACCCCAATGACTCACTGCCATGGAAATAGCCAGAAGCTCTGCAAATTACATTTGCAGAGCTTCCAAAGATGTAGCTCTAACTATACTGACCCCAAGTCATGCATGTATCTGTGAGGTTTCCACTGTCTTCTGCCCAAGGTGCTGTGTGTGGGAAATTGTTCAGACTCTTGTTTTGACTAGAGGAGGCCTAGCCAGTTGCAAACTAAGAATAGCCAAAATATAACTGTCAGCATTAAAATATATATCTACACATTAAAAAATTAACTGCTAGTAAAAGAATGTAAAAAATGGAGCATGTCAGTAAAATATTTTGGCATTTCATTGGTATAAATACCCAGACTCCCTAAGCACTTTCAATGCATAATCCAGATTTACTGCCTTTTCGTGATGGCTGAAGTGGTAGATTCTTTAAAGCTTGACATGACTGACCATAAGCATGAATTGTACAAATCCAGAGTTACAATTTTATGGCCTGTGTGAATACTTTTCGCTGTGTGTTTTAGAGATTTATTGAGGTTCTCAATGTTTGAAGTGTTTTTGTGAAGAAAATTAGAATGTCAGTTAAAAATGTGAAAATGACCAATAAATTCTCTTTGATTTTTGGAGGTCAAAGGAAAAAATTTGTTAGTTTGCATCTCAAATAAAAGCCCCCCCTCAAAGAAAATAATTTTTTCCCTCATCTTCTCTCCTATCTTTAGAGTTGATTCAACTTGTTGAAAGTTACCAGGCCAAGAACTTTAAACATGAAGGATGAAAAATGTCTAAGCTTCATACAGCCAAGAAAACGCAAGTAGTGACAGGACAAGCTTCCCCTGTGTGCTTGTTCCCCAGCCAATGTGTTGGTGTTTTCATTCATGCAGTTTTCAGCTTCCTAGACTACTGCATAAAGTTAGCTAACAATGGACACCTTCTACCTCATTTCAAGACAGCATATAACAGTTGTCACCTTTCAGTACCAAGACCTGAACTGCTGACTTACACAGAAACTACATCTATATCCTTCTTGTGCAAGGAACCATATTTCGGACTTGACTCAGCTCGTCACCTCCCACTCTCATAGCCTCAGATTCCTGCTGAGACTGACTGCAGAATGATGAAAATAGCAAGACAAGGCATTTCACGTTACATTTCTGATCTGTAAAAAAAAGCAAAGAATGAGAAACATCAGGAGTAAAGCCAGCCTTAGGAGATAGTCTCTTCCCAGACAAAAGAGATTTGAAAGCACAACCACCTTTATTTTAATGCCTTTTTGAATAAAACCTCTGAATCTCTTGATGCATAGGCCACCACTAATGTGATCAAATCACACTTAGAATGTCTGTGGGTTTCTAAAGCACCTATCACTGCTGCAGCTAGGTGACAGATTACAAGAATTAGAAGAGACATTGCTGCAGTTCCATTTATACCATATTCTCTGTCCCCCCTAAGGCATTTTAAGATGGATTCTCTGCTCTCTGCTAAATTTGCTTTGCACTGGTTATGGAACATAGAAAGAACTTGAACAGGCAGGAGATTCCCACAGGAAAATTCTGTCAATACAAGAGGTCCGTGCCAGTTGTATAGCTGTCTCTTCTCTGCTGGCTGTCCCTCTACTCTCAGCAGGAACAGGATGAAACAAAATGCTATATTACAACATAGATCTTTCTCTGGTATAAGGTCCATTATCTTGTTTGCAGTGGTGGTGTAAACTGGAGTATGTGATTTATTGTTATAGCTTCCAGTTGGATAAGACAGCTAAGATTTGGACATCTGCCTCTCCAGCATGCCTTAGTCAAGGGTCAAGGTCTCTCATACTCTGTTTTGCAGAAAAGCCACAGGGAAAGACACCCACTGTCTGCTTGGCAAATTACTTCATAGAGAAGGATTACTGCGTGAAGGAGTACCATGGTGAGGTCAGGCTGAGCTGTTACCCTACTGGACAATTAGACAAGATGTTCTCATGGATGAAGGTTTTCTGGCTCATGAGATCTTTTTGCCTCTGAGGATGGCAAAACAAAAATTAGGGGCTTCCCAACCTCAACCTGCTTACAGGAAAACCAATCAGTATTTCTTTTCTTCTTTTCTTTTGCCTAGGTTTCCACACAAACTAATCACAGATTCTTTTTACTGCCTGTTGTTGATAATCTCCTCCTGCCCCCACAAACCTCTCTAAAACAAGCCAGCCAGCCTAGTGCATTGGAGAGGAGCTAGTTTCAGGTTCCAGTTTTACCTGGATTAATAATCTGCCTGCCGTGCATTATAAAATCATCATGAAATCATAGAATGGTTTGGGTTGGAAGGGACCTTAATGATCATCTAGTTCCAACCCCCCAGCCATGGGAAGTGATGCCTTCCACTAGATCAGGTTGCTCTAAGCCCTATCCAACCTGGCCTGGAACACTTCCAGGGATAGGGCATCCACAGATTCTCTGATTAACCCGTGCCAGCACCTCACTACTCTTACCGTAAAAAGTTTTTTCCTTATTGCAAATCAAACCTACCCTCTTTCACTTTAAAACTGCTGCCCCTTGTCCTGTCACTACATGCCTTAAGTCCCTCTCCATTCTTCTTGGAGGCCCCCTTCAGGTACTGGAAGGCTATGATAAACAATGAAGGTGCAGTTTAAATATCTCAGGTTTTATTAGTTTTCTATTTTTTCCCACCTTGCTCCTACTGGGCCTTGTGGCTGGTTAGCCAGAACTCATCCTGTACTTATTGCAGCCCATAGAACCTCAGAACCTTCCTTCTGGGCTTCCCAAGTCCAGCTCCTTGCCTTGCACAGCCAGCCATTTCATACAATCAGCTGAATAACTGTGTCCAGCAGCCTCTTAAAGCCAGCTTGACTTTAGGCCTCACTAAACCCATTGATAGGCCTTCACAGACCATCAATGTGTTCAGCATTAGAAACCTGACAAACCCTAGCCTAAATGTATGCATGGCTAGTTTATACCCATTTGTTCTTGTGCCAGCATTGTCCTTTATCTTTAAATAGTTTTTTCCTCCTCCCCATATGTTCACCCCCTGAAGTATTTATTTATAGATTGCAATTATATACCCCTTTGCTAGGCTAAACAAGCCAGGCTCCTTAGTTAATTAAGCTCTGGTGAATGATGCAAGGCCAAGCATCGTGGATGCCCAAAATCTGCCTCAGTCAGGGCTACATTAAGATTGTCAGGAGCCAAAAAGGACACGCCTAATTTTTACCAGAGCTGGTTCTAGCTGCCCTCCTACTTAATGGGAAGTTTCTTAGTTAAAGCTGTGATCAAGTCTTCACTAGCCAGTCCTCCATTTTATCTTTAAGGTAAGGCAGCTGTGGGCTGCCTTTGATGCACCCTGTTCCATCCTGCTTGAAATATCCAAGCGGCCAGGTAATACACACTACATTAATCACATTGGGGTTTATTTTTAAAGTAGAATTAAGAAGTGAAAAATACATGAACCTCGGTTGCTTGCTTGCTCAAAACATGTTCAGGCAGACACAGGAAATGTGTGAGAGGCAACAGTACTGCATCAGCTCTGGGAGATGGGCTGGAGGAGTTAACAGCGCTTTTCCATCTCTAGACTGTAGGACTGTTGTACTTCATCATTTCTATAGCACCATAAATTAGACGTCACTTTGCAAGCACAGAGGCAGTTCTTGCTTCCCTGAAGTCGATAGCACGACCCTCTGTACAGGGTGCCTGGCTGAGACATGATCTTCCACAGAAAGGCTTCCACTGTGAATACCATGCCTACAGGACTATGTGACAATACTGCCCCATTGTCCTATTAGGAGTGGGAGTAAAAAAGCTGGGGAAGGCAGAGGGCTTTTTTCCCAGCCCCTCCATATCACAGCTGGACTTCTGGTCTCTCCACAGCCTGTATTAGCATTGCTCAGATGGAGAATAGGCTTCTTGGGGTTTTGATTCAGTCTGGCTGTCCTCCAGCAATATCCACAGTACTCCCTCCCCTCCCATATGCTCTCCATTAACATCCTCCTGTCTGCTGAATAAGGAAAGAATAACTCTCCCAGCCCCAGCCAGAGCCCCTGAGCCAGGGGAGTTCATCAGTCAGACTGGTTTCTCCTGAACTCAGAATAGGCCTCGTTAATGGGCCAGGAGGGGATTTTATTTTGCCTTTCAGCTAGTGGCTGCCCTGAGCCAGGAGTAGAGTCAAGTTACTGTGTCCGGGAATCTCAGCTATTCCAAGAGTAGGAGCAAGTGAGCTGCTGACTCAGGAGGTCTCCTAGTGTTTTCAAGCAGGGCTCAGTCCTGTCAAAGCAAACTGAACGGTTGGTCTTGCTTACTTCTAGCCCCAGGACAGGCATTAACAAAAGTCACAGCCGACTGGAACAGGCTGTGGATTTGGAGCAGGACTGTGGATCACACTCTTTTCTGGCATGGACAGAGGTCCTTACAAAGACTCATATTAGTTCTTTACCTTTTTTCACTCCACTCCTTGGAAGGCTGTCAGTATAGTACAGACATCCACAAGTTATGAGGCAGCTCAGCTTTATTTGCACCATTTTATAAAAGGGAAGATAAAATCAGAGGGAGAAACAGAGTTATGAGGCAAAATGCTTCATTGCAAATCAGTGTTAAAGGGGAAACTGATGTTCAGGAATCCCTGCAACCCTGAACCTTACTGTCAGCTGGAGACAACCTTGTTTCTGTGTTGTGCAGGGATGTGGGAGGATCCCTCCTGTGTAGCTAAAATGTCCTTTGGACTTCCCAGAGCCTGGAATGGAGTTCCAGCCTGCGTCTGGACAAGCGGTTAGAAGTCACACTGAGTTCAGACTTCTTGTCCTCATTTCAAGTCTTCCTACATGCTCTTATCTCTTCTAAAGGAACTAATTCCTAGAGGTTAGCAGAGAAGACAAGTCTACTGAATCAGACCCCTGCATTAACCCCTCATGAAGCAGCACATACTCCTTTGCACAGAGACTGAAGTCATTGGAGAGCATATGTTTCCAAGTTTGCACCCTCCCATCTCCCAGCACCACTGTGACTCCAGCCAGCCTGTTATAACTTGTCTCCTGTCAGTCTCTGCAAAGTTCTGTCAGCAGAGAGAGTCTCAGCTCTCTTCTTTGAGGTCATGTTAGTCCTTTCTTCTTTGCTGCCTCTGTGGGCTGCATTTTCTTGCTATCCTATTCTGTTTTTCAAACCCACTTCAGCAATGAATAAACAGCTTAGTGTGTAAAAGGCAGTTGGGTGCAAGCTGGTATTTATAAAACAGAAGGTTTCTTCTGCCTGGAGCTATTGGCATGCCTATCCCAGCCACATCCCCTAAGACTAGGATCTAATATAAGGGCAAAGACAGGTAAGAGCTTCTCTTACTTGCCTTCAGTCTTGGAGATATGAAGGTCCCCAGTTTGAGAAGCTAAGGAGCTCTTGGTTTGTGGCCCAAATGCCACCTGTCTCTGCAGGTGGCTAGATGGGTAGAATACCTCTCTTAGCTAGCATCTGACAGAGATTTCCCTGTGTAAGGAGAATTCTCAGCTACCTTTTTGAAGGACTTATTATGCCTTTAGAGGTACCAACACCATAACAGTGACAAGCTGCAGCCTAAGGGTCTGGCCCACTTACCTTTGACATGATGTTTTGTTTTAGGTCAGGAGCTCTGGGAAAGGTCCACTGATGGTGTTTGGGAGTTGTGATAAGTACAGGAAAGCACCCAGGGAGGAAGAGCATGCTCCAGGATGTTTTACTGTCTGGAAAGATGACGAATGATTTTTCTCCATCGTTTCTAAACACACCATTTGGCTTAGGATGGGAGTCCCATCTACAGAGTTTGTCCATTAAACAATGACCCCAAGAAATTTAGGTGCCTTCCTCCAAAAATCTTTGAATTGCAGAGGACTGAACTGTTTCATTTCAGCTTACCAGGGCACGAATCAAGTATGTGGGACTGGAATAGAGTAAAAATGAACTGCAGAGAGCAATGTCTATTTAAATAGATTTCATTTCACCTTGTTATCTGTGAGACAGTGCTCCCTGTAAAAAAGGCAGGACAAACCTGCTCTGATAAATATGATCAGATGAAATAACTTATTACACAGTCTGTCATCTAGTTCAGTGAGTCACATGTGGTATCTCTAGAAAGTTGGTAACACCCTAGAAGTCACTTACTTAATACATCGTTAACTGAGGTCTGGTCTCATATTTAATAGCAGCTCCAACTGGGCTTGCATGTCAATCTAGAGAAGGGTGGGGATGCCAACATGGACCTGGATAGAGCACTAATAACCCTTTAGCATCCATAATGCCTAAGAAAAAAAACCAGCAGAGCATTTGTAGCTAAGGCTTATTTGCAAAGTAACAGAAACGTGATAAACAAGACACCATGCTGCAGTTGTACGGAATGGCTTCCATCTGAGGACAACATTCGGAAGAAACTGTGAGTTCCAAATGACCAGTTTCAGAGACAAAGACTGTCTTGAGGGTTTCTGGATAAACACAGTTAAGCTTCAGGATGCTCTATCTTCTCAGAGAGAGAGAGCCAAAATGCTGCAGTGTTTTAGACAGCCAGAACAGCATTTGCTGTGTGATCTGAAGTATTTAAGCACACATGGGCTTTGTGGTATTTCCTGCCAATTTGCAAAGCATCAGTGAGGTGACTTGTAGTGTCAGGAGCTGGGTGAAGGAGAGGAGTTCCCCAGTGGGCATAACCTAATTGCTGTCCTACATGGGCTGAAAGGCTATGGGGAGACTTTGAAATGTCACACTGTCCCTTCCAATAAAATAAATAAATTTATCTGCCCCATCTTTGTCTTCCAGACAGTCCTGCACTTTCTTCTTCTCTAGCTATACACCTGAGCTAACAGAAATACTCTGCAAGTTCCACAGCTTGCCCTAGCTGTGCAAAGCAGATGCTGTGACAGGAGAGGAGTACAGCATGTAAGGACTGTGCCCATGGACTGCCCTTTCCTCTGGATGGCTTCTCCCTCATATGCAGAGCTGACTCCTGGTAAGGCAGTCATCCAGCTGCTTCAGGTGATGTACATGTGCCCACTTGACTCCCTCCTGGAAAACCTCATGCCCTGTTAACAGCTGTTCTTAAGGATTGTTCACACACATCCATAAACATACACGTAAAAAGCATGATAACACATTAACACAGTTGTGACCTATGATAATGGCAACGAAACATGAAAGCTTCTCTCCTTGACCTTGTTTTTCTGGTTTGAAAGAGCAGGGTGTGAGTCTCTGAGTGGAAGGAGAGGGGTAGGTGCTCTTTCTGTCAGCTTAGCAGCCCTACTCCAGCACTGGCAAGGCGGCTGCACTACAACTGCTTGTATGCAACTGTAGAGCTTCAGGTCAGTTCTGACCGGAGGAAGCATTTAGTGTCTCTGGTAATTGTTACTTCCTTACACAAAGCAAACAAAAATACCTCTGCACCAGCGCAGTCACCTGCTGTGGTTTACCCAGGGGGAAAGGAGAGGGCATGATGGCCCGGCCAATGCTGCTTTGTCCCTTTTGGGTGATTAGGGACATTCGAAATTTTAAGCCAGTACATAAGCCAGTTTTCCTCTCTTGTATGTGTACACTCCACACTAATCATGGGGACTGTCTACCTGGAAGTCTTGTGGAAGGAAATAAATTGGAGTGCGTTTAGGTGTGTAACTAGCCGTGCATAGGAGACGGACATGCAGATGTCCCTGGGTGGAAGGGGCTGGGAATGTGGCAGGGGAATGACCCATTGAAGATGACTGGGATCTGTAAGGGCACAAACCAGTCCCCCAGGCGTTTTGCAAATGGCTTCCTTTGCTCTAAACACCACGATCTTGAGAAGCGAAAGGAGGCAAGTGCCATTTGCAGCAGAGCCAGGATTTTTTTGCCTTGTTGCAGGCAGGACCAGCTGCGTTCCAAACCCGTGACTGCAGCAGCCATGACCCCTCCGAAGGGAAATCTGAGCCCGCGAGCACTTCTGCCTGGGGAGGGCTGCAATCTCACGTTTCTCTGTTTTGTTTTGGATCCTCTGATAAGTAGTGGGCTTGCTTTTTTCCTTCCTTTTCTTACTTACTCTCTTTCTTTTTTTTTTTTTTTACTCTGAACGTATTTCCATAGCCTCAAGGAAGGAATAATAAAAAAAAAAAACCAACAAAAAAAGGTTCTGGCATGGGAACAAGTATGTTTCAAATTACAGAAAGGATGTGAAAGGTTCAAGAATTTGAGCCCTGACTCCGCCTGTGTCTGTCTCCACCCCCAACTCCCCCCGAGAGTCGCATTGTGGCTTTTCCACTGCGCCGCACAATGAGGTTGGAGCGGGAGCATCCCGCTCGGCGGTGCGGGGACCGGGCACAGGGTGCCCTTGGCGGGGCGCGGCGCTGCGCCAACCCAGCCCGCCCCGCCCGGGCCTCCCGCACCCTGCCCGCCTCGCCGGCTGCTGCCCGCCTGGGTTTCCAAGGCTTTCAACCGCCCTCTTCCCGGCTCGCAGTTTGTTTTTAGCTCGGGTTTTTTGTCTCCTAGGGTGTGCGTGTGTGCCTGGGTGTGCGCAGGACTTTTTCCTTCCAGTGGTTTTTAGCTTATCCCAGGAATGTGCCGAGGACCCACTTCTGAGGACGGAGCGCCCTCTGCTTGGTGGGAAGGAGGGAAAAGCAGGCAAAGGTGCAGCTCTAGGGCGGGGAAGCAGGTTTCCTGCTACTGCTGAGGTGTAGACACTTGCACACAGGAGCCAGTGCACGGGCACATCCGTGCCCTCGCCGTGACCCCAGCGCTGTACAGCGCCCTCCGACTCGAACCACCCTGCTTGAGTCCTCAGTGCACGGACCCGGTGTAGCTGGCTCCCATTCCAGCTCCATAAAGATGGGGTGGAGAGAAACCACTGGCAGAGAGGAGTTGAAGTGGCCTGATCTTCCCTTACAGGGGAAGATCATGCATGATTAGACCTGGTCTCAGTCTCTTATGGAAGATCATATCCTGGAGATCTTCTCCATCATAAGACCACTTTATCGTATGACCCTAAATGCAAACACAGACCATAAAGGAATGCACATACTCAGTTTCCTGAAAGGAGGATCCAGTGAATAAGGTTATTCATCAGGACATCATTTTCTTATTCTCCTGTAATATGATACCCCCTTCCCATGAGGCTACGAAAGCTGGCATATTTGTCCCTTGAAAGTTGCGCAGCTAATAACAAGTCAGTGGAGTAACTAAGGTCTTCATGAAGTGTCTGGAAGAGACAAGGATACCAGAGCAATCTGTCCAGTCTGTGGCATATGTCTGACTGCCATCTTAGCAGCCTACAACAAAGAGAGTGGCAAGGAACAAACTCTGGATTGATGGCATTTTCTGGTAGGCCAAATTCAGAATGCAATCCTTTGGCTGGACTCTCCGGATTAAGAAACTATGAAAGAGCTTCAGTGTTGTTGACAGATAAGGACACACCCACTTAAGAAGAAAAGAACAACTATAACATAAATCTTCAGGAACTGAAGTGTCCATTATGATCTTGACCTTTTCCAGTGGCTTGTAAAAACCGTTATCACCAGTCAATTGACTCGAATCTGCTGCTTCATGATGAAAAAATTAAATTTTGTCCTTGCAGATTTTCACTCCATCGTCTCTTCAGACTCTGTAACATTACTGTGACAGATTCAAGTGAGAGACTTAAGCATCTCTGTTGCACTGACCAGTACCTTGCACGCTCCCAATCTCATGATGCATGATTTCATTCATGGTTGCAGATGCCCCCTTTGCATAAGGCACATGTCCACTGATATACACTGGACAAGTTGTGATATATCACTATATGGATGGGAGGCCACTGGAACAAAGAACTGTTGATCTAAAAGAGGAAGACTAGTATCACTGCACCCCCTTCAGCAGCCCATGAGATTTCTTCTTTGAAAATAAAGCCAAAAACCTGTAGGTCAGTTCAGCTAGATAGATCAAAGATCTTCAGTGTGAACAAGCTGAGATAGTTTGGCATCTAACATTAGTCTTTATACTTACTCTGAGATTTCCAGAGATTCTAATTAGTGATGTCTTTATAATGCAATGATATGTTGTCCTAAATGTTGTGGTGGTGCCTAGGAAATTAGTCTGAATTGTGTCTCATTCTGCTGGATGGGATCCATTACAAAAAGATGATTTCCCTTGCAAGAGATCCAAAGGTTCATCTAAACTAGCTAACACATTAAATACTCTGGTGTGCATGCTGTGTTTTCAAAACACGTTACTTAGACAGTGTTTTCTTTCTAATATTGAAGAGTTCTGACAATGTCACTTGGCTGTGTCACTCTCATGAGCTAAGTAAGATAAAGAGGTAGTGTTTAGCCAGCTTTCTGCACTGTCTAATTTTGTGCTGGCAGGCTGAATTCCTGAGGTATGTTAGATGAGTCTCAGAGCTGCCTTAATTTATGCTAGCCAAACCATTTCCTTCTGCGCCATTTCACAGGTGCAGGATCAGCAGAGAAATTCATGTTCCAGTTCCCGACCGCCCCTGTTCAGTGTCTACCACAGTTTATCCCTGAATTCTCAGCAAGGGGACAAATGCTGCCACCAAGCTTAAAAAAGCTTTATTGATCTGAGAATACTCAGAGGGATTCTGCACAATACAAACTGCAACTACATCCCTCCACCACACTGCTTGCATATGACTAAAATTTTCACTAGCACTCTCGATTTTTTGCTAGTATTTTAGTTGCATCAGGTCACATTAGTTCCTTCCCAGAGATCCATTCTCTTTTGATTTTGTTTTCGCAAAATAAATAATTTTTATTTATCAAGTCTTTCTGGAATAGAAATCTGGGCTCTAACTCTAGCTGAAAGAAACCATCGAATCTCCCTGCAAGTTTTTCCTTATGTAAAGGTACCATCTAGCTGCCACATCGTTGTAGAGTCTGGAGTTGAAGTGGACACTCAAATAAATAAAAGCCACACCTGCCGCAGGCCGGTTCCCATCTCTATTTGATTATGTTGTTTTCTTACACAAGATTTTTGATGGCTGTAGCTAATCTGGAAACTTAAGGGCGATAATTGGACAAATCAGTTTAGTTGGGCATCTGATTCTGTGCAAACCGAAGTTGAATAGTAATGCGTGACTAATACACAACAGCACTCTGCATGAGATAAAGATGCATGTGTAACATATGCAGCACAAACCCAAGACACTGTGGGAAGAAAAGACAAAGATATTGAACAGGATATACATGTGCTATTCCTCTACTCCAAAGCGCACCCTTTTCTGCAGAACAAAAGTGCTGTAGGGACAGTGAAGCAGGACCTTCACTCTCTGCCATCAGGTACCCCAAGATCCCATTGTCTTCTGTTCCTTGTTGTTCCAGTCTGGAAACTTCTCACCTCTGATCCAGCTTAACTGACCACAGAGTATCTTCCTGCTGATAAGCTAAGAGCCTCATTTTAAAGGAAAATCTTGAATACTGTAATTCTTGTTCTCTATTATGTAACAATAGTTGCAGGTCATGTAAAAAACCACACAAAACCGCACTCTTTTTTTTTGGTGCAAAACATAAAATCATTAGGAGTTCCCAACTCCCTGGCCTTAATTCTGAGCCTGCATATGTTGCTATTTCATTTTATGCCTCCTAAGCTAAAAAAAAGGAGACTCAAAAAAGGATTTCTTGTGGCTGAGGGGCAGAGAGAGGCATAGGTATTTTATACTGGAACAGCCAGGGAATGGTGGAAGCTGCGTCAACAGACTTGGAGCCACTGAAGAACATCCTAGAAGATGACGTGTTTTAAACAACAGCCCCCTCCAGAAATGCTGAGTATCTACACTCAGGTCTGTGGATCAGGCGTAGTAAGTTGAGTGAGTCCAAGAGTCTTAGTACTGTCCTGCAGCAGTGACACCTTTCTGTACACATGGCACATGTGGACCAACAAGCCACGTCAGAGTTGTTAAACACAACTGTATGTACCAGTTGTCAGGTATCTCCAGTCCCTCAACCACCAGTGAGTCCAGCAGGAAATGTGCCACAGCCACTGCTTATGGATCCACCAGTCTCTGGAGCAGGATGCTGGGGGAACGTTGTACAGCAGTTAAAATGATGCCCCTGCTGGTGGTTCTTCACAGGAAAGAGAAAAAATGGACTAGTTATGGAAAGAGCAGCTCTTGTGAGACCCCACCTGGAGAACTGCGTCCAGCTCTGGGGTCCACAGCACAGGAAGGACATGGACCTGTTGGCACAAAGACAGAGGAAGGCCACCAAGTTGATTAGAGGGATGGAGCACCCCTCCTATGAGGAAAGGCTGAGAGAATTGCATTTGTTCAGTCTGGAGAAGAGAAGGCTTTGGGGTGACTTAATTGTGGCCTTCCAGTACCCTGAAGCGAACCTAAAGGAAAGCTGGAGAGGGACTTTTTATGAGTGACATGGATAAGGGGGTAATGGTTTCAAACTGCGAGAGAATAGGTTTAGATTAGATATTAGTAAAAAAATTCTTTACTCTGAGGGTGGTGAGGCACTGGAACAGAAACTAGATGATGTTTAAGGTCGCTTCCAACCCAGGCCATTCGCTGTCTCCACGCACAGCGGCTCCGGGGAGGCCCCCGTGCCGCGGCGTGCGGGGCCCGCGGGCGGGCAGGGCCGGGGCGGCACCGCCGGGGCTGCGCTGACACCTGGCGGCGGCGCGGCCACGGCCGAGCCCCGGGGCTGTGCTCCCGCCGAGCGCGGGTCGGTGGGTGTTCTTTGCAGGGGGTGAGCTCGAATTGTACAGTGGTGGGCACCGGCCGCTCTCCTGCCTTCTCCGAGCCCCAATGATCAGCAGTAAGGTCCTGCAGGTTTGGTCTATGCTGGCTTGGGCTGGGGGGGAGTTAATTTTCTTCACAGTGGCTAGTATGGGNCTGGTATGGGGCTATGTTTTGGATTTGTGCTGAACACAGGGTTGATAATATTGAGATGTTTTTGTTATTGCTGAGCAGGGCTTACTCAGAGCCAAGGCCTTTTCTGCTTCTCATACTGCCACACTGGCGAGGGAGGGGACACAGCTGGGACAAGTGGCCCAAACTGACTAAAGGGATATTCCATAACATATGATATCATGTTCAGCATATCTGTCTGGGGGGGGGTAGAAGGAATGGAGAAGTTCGCATTTGTTTGTCTTCCCAAGTAACTGTTACGTGTGATGGAGACAGCTGAACACCTGCCTGCCCGTGGGAAGCACTGAATTCATTCTTTGTTTTTCTTTGCTTGTGTGCGTGGCTTTTGCTTTCCCTATTAAACTTTATCTTAACCCATGAGTTTTCCAGCTTCTACCCTTCCAATTCTCTCCCCAGTCCCGCCCGTGGATGAGTGAACGAGTGGCTGTGGGGGCTTGGCTGCTGGCTGGGATGAAAACATAACAGCTTCTATGCAAATGTACACGAGTGCTTAGGAATAGTCAGGAAACACTAATTACATTTCAGGCATGATTAGGAAAAGAACAGAAAACCCCACAGTGCTATATCCCTGCATGTGCAAACTGCCCAGCATCTCTAATGCTGCTCTGATTCTTCATTCTCTCATATGTGGGGGCACTGACTGCAATCACAAGTAAATTCTGGAAGAGTCACAGGCATCAGAGGACACAGACCTCCTGGAGTAATGAGCTGAAGCCTTCTGAAGGTGACTACTGAGCAGACATACCAATACCATCATGCCAACAGTCATCTTGACCCCTGATTAGGCACTGGAGCCATGTGACCTCTTATCAAAGATTTTCAAGATATTTCGAAGATTTTTTCCACATGGGAATTCCACTGAGAAAGAGAGACTTACCAGGTTGCAACTAGCTTCTTTTCCTTTTCACTGAAGGCTGATCTTCCCAAAGTGGCCAACATTCCCCAGTTCTCCAAGGTCCTTTGTTTATACTCTGTGTTGGCAGTTGCTTCCTGTACATATTTACATTTTAAAGATTCTATTTTTTTATAAATGTTAATATATGCAAGGCTTTAATTCCTTCTTAAGAGCTATTGAAATATATCTTTTAATGTTGGTTTAAAAAAAGTTCAGTATCTAAGCCATTTAAAATCTGTTATGTCTTCCATCTTTCTAGCATATTTTTTCCCATGGGGATAGTAAATAAAATTTCTATCACCCATAACTTTTTAAGCAATATGAGCTATAGTTTCTCATGAAGTTTGTTTTTCTTCTTCTCTTACAAAGGTCCCTGTGTCAGATGTCCTAAGCTGGTAGGAGATGACTGCAGGGCCCTTGCTTCAGTCTTTGTGTGCATTAGCTCAAAATATATGTGTCATAGTTTCCCATTTCCCATATTTTGTCTTCATCTTTGCAAGTAAGTTCATCACTGTCAGGATACAGAGCAAGACAGATTTCATAACCAGGTCCAAAGGACCAGTCTTTCCTTAACAGAAAAGGACCACACTATCTAGGATCCTGCTGTGTAGTGGAACATCAACTTTATTTCTACATAACATAGACTATCAGAGCTCCCCAGTGTTGGGCCTCCCCAAGGCCAGAGCTACTCTGAGCTTTCTTTCAGTGTTTCTCACACAATCTTGTATTGTCTGACCACCTTCCCTGCTTCATTTTTATGGCTTTTCCTTATCTTCTTCCTTGATTTCCCCTTCCACCAGCTTCTGTGCTGGCTTCTGCTCTTCTGTGTGACTGATGGAAAAGAAGGAGGTAAACCAGTATTAATCTAGTAAAGTGAACCTTCTCTGTCAGGTATCTTAAGGCTGTTGAGAGGATCTTGAGGAAGCAGCCTGAGGCGGGAACAGTAAGGACAGCAAAGGTCACAAATCTTCTGACTTTTGTCTGCAAGGTGAATATTACCATGTCCCACATGCTACAGTGCTAAAATTCATCAAGAATCTAGATAAGCTAATCTACTTTTCCCCATATATCAACTCAGCCACATTAATGGTGCCAGATGAAGTTTTTGCCAGCCATTGGGTTTAAAAAGTTTAGTCTGCGTACTGCTTAACCAGAGTTGTGTGAGTTGTGTAAGTTGTGTCTGAATTACTAGCGAACTCAATGTAACCTCTGATTGAAGATTAACCAGGCTAAGGCACATCTAGCACCTGAGCATAGGTGCTTTTAGTAAGGCATTGATATATGCAAAGGAATAAAGACCAAAGCCAACAGAATAATTTGCTTGTCTCTGAAAACATTAGGAGGCTAAGAGCAAAACTGACCCATTGCTTCTAGCCTTAAAACCAGACTACAGCATATACTTAAATCCCTTAGTATGTGCTGAGGATGGGAATATTTGGGCATGATTAACAGGGCTTTCAGCTGATGAGTTATATGTCAGAACTGATGGAAAATCTAGGGGGAATTTTGGGTCCAATGACAAGCAGTTTAGCCTGCAGCGAATTACAGCCTCTGAGGAGTTTGCTGCTGAATGCTCAGGCTCTCAGAACTTGGACACGATTGCTACAGGCACTAAGGAAGAGGCACTTTCAAGAGAATGAAAAGTTCTGTAGTTTGAAGGCAGGTTTCCAGGGAAAACTAGGTCTCTTAAGAAGAGGGATCAGAGAGAAGTAAAAAAAACAAGAGTCCCTGAGGATGGAGGAAAAGTTCTGAAGGCACAGATACGCTGTCTTTGCAAATCTTACCCTGGCTTCAGGGGGAGGACAGTGTTGAGCTGATGCTTCTCACACAGGCTAACGAGAATGAATGAAAATGCCACTCAGCTCTGAGATCTCTGCACTCTCACAGCAAGTTTATCAAATAGGAAAATAAGACTAACTTCTTGTTTGATTCAACAGAACTTTTAAGCATACAAGGTGTTTTTTCATCTATCTTTTACTTAGGTAAGTAATGGACTGGCCAAAACCATGTGTCCCTTCACATCCTAAGGTGAAAAAGGTTCTATTTATTTGGTGTTGAGCCAAATTAAAATAAGAAAGACAAACCAGGACAGTAAATGGAGTCACTCACATACCTATAATCCACAACTGCTGTCTGATTCCGGTCTAGACTGTGCACTAGTTCCCCAATTTGGACTCAATCCAGTGGGATGATTTGTTGCTAAGAGAAGAAGAGAAGTGCTAGGAGACCTGGGTAATTTTAAACATAAAAATCCTCCATATCAGACTGGGGCCTGGCCATCTTTTAATAGGTGAGCAGGTGTCCTGGTGCATGATGGAAGGGATGAAAAAAATCCAGAGTGGTGGTGAGGAAGCAATTTCACTCCTTTTTTTTTTTTTTGCATTTTTTTGTAAAAGAACATCATGGCTGGCTGACCATCGCTACTGACCCCAGGCACCATGCTGGTTTTGTCAGGAAAAGAACTGTCTTTTCCATTGTACAGATGAGGGTTTAGATGTTTGTTTTTTTTCACTTTCCCATAGCAGTAAGGCATAACTATCTATCACTATCCCACATATCCTATACAAACAGTGGATGTCTGTCCATTATCACTGGTGCCATCTGCAGTATTTATTGGGTGTCACAGCACTTCTGTTGGTCTCATTCAAGGCTTAACTTTGTGATGAGTGAATTTAGCCTTTTAGCCTGAACAATGTCACCAGGAAGGCTGGCTGGTGGCTGTGCTGTAGCAGAGGGGTTCTAGAGCCCTGACAGAAGAGGATTCTGGCCATGCTTTCAGAGGCACACCTGCATCATGGCTTTCCAGAAGGCTGCCACAGGAATCTGCATGTTTCCATTCTCATCAATATTCCTAAAAAAGTCTCAGAGTTCTTGGTTGTGCTCTCTCAAGTAGTTCTAATAGAAGCAGAGATAAAACATGGGCATAACCATGAAACAGCCACTGATACCCCTTATTCTTCCATCTGTCACCCTGCCTTTACTCAGCCCATCACTGAGAGATATGAGTTCTTTACTCCTTACGTAGTCACCATATTGTCAGAACAAAGTCCTTTTGTTCAGGTTAATCCCATTCTTCTCAATTATACCTTCTTCTCCTGCTACCTTGAAATGAGACTCAGTAGTAAATCTGTTTTTTTCTGGTAATTGCATATGGTCATTTGGTCTTCATCTCACTAGCCACTGCTTGGTTAGGCTGTCTAATCGAGGCAGTTCTCTCCCCCAGGTCTCTAATCACTTTAGTTACTCTTCTTTGAATTCCACCTCTGTTTGAATGAGGACACGCTGAATACCATAATGGCTATTCAAAACTGCAGAGTATGGTAATGTAAGTGTCACTAGCTGTGAAGCACAGCAGCACTGTTTGATGTGAACTAACAGTCCAAGCTTTTGCTTAAGTTCATCCCAACTGTTATCTCCAGCAAGACCTTATCCAATTAGCTGAAAATCTGCACAGCAGTTAAGAAACACAGTAAAGCTGGTAGTGCAAAGGTGTTACTTAGCTCAGCAACGCTCAAGTGCTTGCGTTGGCTTCCAGCAAGGAGGACAGCACCATCTGCTGCTATCCATGGAAACTGCAGACCTTGAAAAGCTAAGTAATGTCTATTTAGGACAGTATTTGCTTGTAATATCATATCCTACTTTTATGCAGCACGTTAATTTTGAAGATAAAGCACAACTGTCAGTGAAGTGTTCTATGAAAGTCAGCTGTTGTGGTGGGCTTGTGATGAGGAATAGACATTAATTTGGATCAGACCTAAAATCAATTAACATGTTTTACACAGCAAGCAAACATCTATTCGCGTTCCTTTTTTCACCCCCCAGTGCTCTCAGATCCCAAGGCAATAGCTTCTCCTGAAAAGCAAAGGATTTGCTTCGTCAGTCTGTGTGAACTGAGATATGTGAACACCATGACTGTCTTTGTAAATTTACTTTTCTGAAGGAACTTGGCTGAATTTCTGACTTGAAAGAAAGCTTACCTTTCAACCTCCATTCCTCCAAGTATCTGGAGCGTGTGTACTGTGTACGGGCAGCTAAGGATCCAAATTCAGTAGCTCACCTGAATAATTTCCATGGGATTTGGATATTGTTGGGGATCTTGATCATACAGCCTTTGACCTCACTGTAGATGACATCTAGTTCAGGATGCATTTGACACACCAAATCCTGCAACTTGATGAAAGTTTCATTCATCAACTCATTCTGGCACACAGGGGCAAGGCAAGTGCACTCGGCATGGACACCCAGAAAACAATAAAGATTTTCTTGTATTCACAAATAGATTAACCATTCTCTCCTACAGATGCTGCCTTCTGCTATCTCTGCTCTTCACTTTCACAAATCCCATCAAGGTTTGACCCTAAATAAGTATTCATCTTTCTCTTTTTCCATGTCTGAGAGAGAAAGATCTACTAATTTATGCAGATATTAGCTTAATGCAAGGTAGATGGTCATCACTGAAGATCTCTTATTTTTGGTGATTCTAGTAATTCATGTTCATCTCTGAGACAGTTCTCTCCATTCTGTTAAGATGCACATTGCAAGTTGAACAGTTAATGGCCTAAATGTGCCATAGAGCTCTGCAAAAATGAAAAAAAAAAAAAATCACCCAAGACCTTACAGGATTAGTATCTCCAGCAATGTAGCTTTATAGCCCAGACAAGGTTTCGTGGACAGGAAGGGTCAGGGTGTCCCCAGATGAAAAGAACTTCTGGGAAAGCTCTCCTTCAGTGTGTAACCATAAGAAGACACTCCAGTCAGCAGTAGAGGACCTGATATTTGTTTTTTCCTCAGAATTTCAAACAGGGTAGTGACAGCTCAGCATTTCAGAGCTCATATTGTAAGTTTTCTGTTTTAACATCAACTGAATGTTGAGCAGCACAGTGTCCGATTTAGGGGTTTGGAATATTAGCAAGTAAGCTATCAATGCAAATAGTATTGATGTCACTGTAAATTATTCTTCTAAATTTAAGTTATGACAAATTTAAATTTGCCTTGATTGATCTTTTAAAGACATGACTATGATTTTGTTCATACCCATGATGACAGGGGAATTGTTCATGTATTATGTTAGTTATATACTTATTTGTTGGAAATTTCAAGTCAGATCAGGACATTCAGGAAAGCTTCTGTTTCTGTCATTGTGGGAGGTTCCCACAGCATCAAGCACTGTATTTTTGTCTGAAAGTTAATTTAAAAAGTTTCCCAGTGCATTCTTACAGCTTCTTCTTAGAAACTTAAAATTTATTGTTCTTAAGATCCATCTACTGTTACTACTCAATAACAGTCTCGAACCATTCTGGGTCCAGCTGGGTTTACTAGCTTTCATTCAGCACCAAGGGTTTTACAGATGCAGAGTGGCTCTCTGAAGAAGCCATTCAGACATCCTTGCACCATGCACACCAGGAGAGTGACCTAGTCCTGGGAATGCAGCACAGGAAAGCCCAAGCTTGCTCTGCTGGCTGCCAGCTCTCTCCAGGGTTGCCAGCTTGGCTTAAGCCCATGACAAAGCTGGTGGACTGCCAGTGCCACCTCAGAAGCAGCGTAGCCAAAGCACTGTGTCTGGCCTAACAAACCATGCTGAGATTGGGCGGCACTTGGAAGGAGCCAGCCTGGGCATTTCTGCATGTTTGACACAGTCAGTCCAGTCCAGAAAAACAACACACAGACAGCTGAAAAGCAACAGTAATTTCTTTTGTACTGTGATGCTGAAGATGAGCATGGGCTGGCTATTTTGATTGACGACTTTTAGAAAATGTTTGATTGCCAGTATCTGCAAATTGGAACCCTATAAAGGGCAGATTATGAAAAGAATGTGGGGAACAGTCATGCTTAGAAATGTTGTCAGAAGGAATAAACTTGTTGTTAAAATTGTGCCTTTCTATTACTTTGCCACTGCTGGTGCTGTCAAACCCATGGAAAGGTTTCTAGATATGATCCTTATTCCATATACCTCTTATAGACACAATAATTATTAATTCCTTAAAAGTCAAGATAAGCATTTATCCTTGAGAAAAGGGGCAGAAGCAGCTCTTGTTTATATCTTCCCTTAAGTTTCCTGTAAAAGATTAAAACCTTTACTAATTTCTAAAATGTTTAAGACAATGTAAGGTCGTTGGCCCTGTATATTTACAATTATTCTGAACTGAAATGCAGGACTCCCTACATCACACACGAAACGAAGTCTGGCAGACAGATTAGATGTTTGCCTACAAGCATTTGATTGTGATACTGAAATGTCATTGTAAATTTATGCCATTGACCATTTATCTTGTGAAATGCCAGGTAATTTAGACTTTTTCAAGGGTGAGGTGAAGAGAACAACTCTTTAACCTTAAAAAGCAGAAATTTATAGTGAGATTTAGATTGCATTGAGGATTATCTCCTGGCCTCAAAATTTCTTGAGTGCTTCCTCTTAAATAAATGCATTTTAATAAGTCCTTTTAATTTATCAGATTTTAGCTAAAATTTATTACTCTTTCCAATTTTTAAATTGTTTAGGTTATTTGTAATAAAACTAGAACCACATCTACTGTAATGCAGCCCTTTACCCCCATACAGCCCATTTTAGTTTTCCTTTGCAGAATGAGGCCTGACTCCTTGCAGACTTGGAAGATAATTCTCTTTGATCTTAATTTATGCAGGAAAAAATCTTTACCCTAGAGGAACGCCTGTTCTTCAGATGATCTCTGTTGAAAGCACTCAGTACTCTCAGGAAAGACTATAGGTGAATATTAGTTATTCTGCTTATTCTTTAGTGTCTTTCTTTAATATATTAACCACAGGAAAAAGAACACATGCAGATGTAACTTAGATACAACCCATTACATGAGTGTCCAAAACTGCCCGTGAACTTTACTTTTACCTTGTTTCAAGCATGAACATATTATTTATGCTCTAAATCTAATTTTTGTGAAAATGCTCTTTCCTTTAATCATGCTGCTCCCAAAGGTGGGCGGAGGGCCCTGAGGCCCGTGACACCTTCTGTAACTGCTCCCATGAAGAATCAGTGCATAGATGGAAGTGCCAGGACTGGGCTGATATGTGCCTGGGTCTCTCTGCTGTGTTGGTCTGCAGTGCAACCCCTGCCCTCACTCAGGATCATTTCTTAGAAGCAGCACATGAGGTTCCAACAACATGTGTTATGCTCCATCATTGCTACAGAGTAGCATACTAAGATTTGTCCTCTTTGATCTCTTTTTCCTTCCTCACCAGCCTTTCAATGTTTGGTTTGGGTTTTTTTTGTTGGTGCTTGCCTTTTTTTTTTTTTTTTTTTTTGCCTTTTTTTTTTTTTGTTTCAATGGAACTGCTTTGCTTTCAATGCCTTGAAGCATCCATCTTCTTCTGTTCCTCACACAGACTGATAGAGTATCAAAGCACTACACAGTATCTAGCATCTTAGGCTACCCTGGAGAAAGACAGCTCAGGGGATGAAGAGAATTCATCCTCCAGTGGGAATTCACTCCTTGTTCTTCTTCTGCTATTACAAAATGGATGGGAGTGTAATGTGGTGAAACTATAAGCACCTCTCTCCAGAGCTAGACCAAAGCCAAATTCCTCATGGCTTCTAGCAGGGTTGTCAAATACTAGTCTTTTTGATTCATGACTATGCATAAATGAAAAGGGGCAGCTCTGTGATCCACCCACTATCTAAAAATGTATGGTATATGGTCCTGGAGACTTTTCAGCACATAAACTCTTACTAAGGTGTTGATCTTCTCCATCATGAATTTGAAGGAAGATCTGTTCTTTCTGACAGATGTGACTAGCGAAGTGGCTTCTTCTGTGGTCAGGGGATTACTGGCCATCTTTGGAAGGAGAGACATAGATCCAGACATGGTGAGATTAAGGACGTTAGGCCTAGCAGAAGGCATGATGTGACCTCAAGGATGACCTTTCCTTCCCATTCTTCAGCAGGGCTGTAGAAAAACTGTTGTCCCTTTCAAGGGATTTGTCTGTTACCTCACCATCTCTTGTCTCTGTCCCACGAAAATCTGCAATGCAGTTTCCAAGTGGAGTTACCTTCTCAGTTGCTCTGTCTCCTTGTGTGAAATTCCACATCTCAGGTCCCTTACATCTGTCATGCAGGAGGATGTGATGTGGATCATGTTCAGTCATATGATGGGGAGAGCCTGAGGCAATGGGCTGCATTTGAATGCATGCTTTTTCTAGTAGGGTCCCTCTGGAAGGGGGTGTGCGCCTCGGGAGATTTCCCATACCGTTGGTTCCTGTTGGCAGCACAGCAGATCAGAGCTCAGGCTGCTAGTCTGCCTCTGGCCTACAAGGTCTGGCTATCTGGCATTACAGGGTTGGCATTGCCAAGTGCATCTCTTAGCGTGTGAACATCATCTCTCCCCCACCTTGGACTTCATGTGCAGTCCCCACTCCCACTATTATAAAGAAAACTTTCTTTGTTACTGTTGGCCAGCAGAAGACATGTCCTCCTTTAAGTCCTTTGTGCTATCAGCTCCTAAGACAATCTGTATGGCTACAGAGAGAGAGGAATGCCTTGGTGTAACCTAGTGACCTTACCTCAAGCCAGGTTAAGAGCAAGGCAGACGACATGTTTATTTACATAATCAAAAACAGCAGTCCCAATGACTGATGTAGTTGCACTGATTTACAAGGACAGAGGTGTCCAGAGACAGGCTTACAATAACAGCTTTAAAGATTCCCCTCAAGCCATTTGCAGGCTCTCAGGATGGTGATATTAGATCTAGTCAGCTAGATAGAACGCAGCTCATAAGCAAGCTGATTTTACTGAGCTGAATTCCCAGAATCTGATCTTGGATTGAGAAGACATGTTAGCTCTCAACCCTAACCTCTGAAGCCATCTTGGCTAGTTGTTTAGTTTTGCCCTTTCCAGGATTATTGATCCCTTGATTCCTAGAAGGCAGTTTTGGCCATTCTTTTTCCAGGACTTCATAATACTCCTCTACTTTAAGTAGTGCTGTGGCATTGCCCTGTTGTGGAAATGACAGTTTATTCTGTGCTTGAATAAATTCTTAGCAAATGATTTACATTGTGAGGGAGGAAAATAGAGAGAGGGAGGATTTCTTATATTAATAGACACTACCCGTTTTTCTCACTGTGAAAAATGGCTGGATTCTCCTTGTCACATCTAAAATATCAAGACTCACTCTGCTTACATTTGATTAGCAGAGGAGAGGAGCTCCGTTTCATATGGTAGTTGTGCCCAGCTGTATATGTGCCAATGCCAATTCACATGCATTGCACACCTCACAGTGTAAGTTCTACTTAGAGCAGGGTATGTGTGAATTCATTTGTGTCTGCTGTGACACTGCGAGGGAGAGGACTTGCTGCCAACACTTCCTTCTCATTCTCAGAGAGAATTTCTCATCCAAATTTTCCATGTATGGGAGGTTGGATGGAGACAGATGGTGACTTTAGCTGACTTAAAAATATTCCTCCAAGAAAGAAAACAGAAAAGAAACTGATTCTGCAGTAATCTCTGCTACTCCTGCTTCAAGTGAGCTGGAAGGAGAGAAGACCTTGAATTTTGGAGAGGCATTTTTCTGGACTAGGAAGGTCAGAAGTTTTAGTACTGATCTCTGTGTTGCCTGCAGGCTTGTTCAAGCAGGGGCACAGTGCCTTGTCCCCCGTTTAGTTTTAATTGGTCCATATTTCAAAGACATGGACTTTCATCAGAAAGAGCTACATACCAATAGAAATACTGAACCAGGAGAAGGAAAGCATTAATTAAACTAAAGGCATTGTGTTACTGCAATGCTCAAGGAACACTGGATGCTCACAGCACATGCTTGTGGCCATTATGGTAGCAGGTGTGTTGAACATACTGGAGGAAGAAGAGCCCTCAGATATTCATGCAAGTCTTGTACAGTGTAGTAATAGCACCTGAGATTACTGAAATACTGTTTTGTTTGCTTTCCCTTTCAAGGGCCACTAGCACACTCTGGATCTCACTTTGTCTGAACAGACAGGTTAGGCATCTTAATTTTATTCCTTCCTAATATGTTTCCCTTGTTGCTTACTGCACAATGGCTAAAACCATTAGGGTTTGGGCTACTTAAGAAAAACTGAAATAGCTCCTGAACTTTGTAGTCAGAAGCTTAAAATGAATAACAGTTCTGATCCTATGAGATTTTAGTAGAGTGCAATTTTCTGCTCTTTATGTCCTGAGGGACTTCTTTTTCGTCTCCCTTCTCTCTGACAGACTACTCTGTTACTGTGGTTTCTCATCCTGCATGTATGTTCTCATACATTAGTCATTGTTGCTAGAGTCACCTGTGGTGATGAGGGTGAGTCTGTGGACCGCGCAGGAAGCTCTGAATCTGGGTGCCCTGGCTTTTGTAGTACGAACCAGGCCATGGGGCATTTTTGCTAGAGAAGGAAATACATATTCCAAGTCCCCCAGTGCCTGTACTCTTGTGTCCTGGTTTTTGGCCAGGACAGAGTTAATTTTTTCACAGTAGCTGTGAGGGGGCAGACCCTGGAGGCACGTGTTTGCGTCCAGGTTGTTACTCTATACCACCTCAGGTCCCTGCTGGGGCGGAAATAAGGGAATCTTGCTTCTGAGAAGATGGGTGTGGCTTGCAGCGAGGGAAAAGCTTAGGTATGGAGAGTCTGTTGTTCGTTTTCCTGGAGTCAGTCAGTGAGCATTTTCTGCATGTAAATCACCTTTTTTTTCCGTATAGTTTTGTTACTAATATTGTTGATGTTACTGTTTGCTTTCTTATCTCCTTGCCGTTTCCAGGAACTCCAGTAAATCGCTTTTATCTCAACCCATAATCTCTGCCTTTTGTCTCTCTCTCTGGAGCCGGGAGAGCAGCAGCTTGTGGTTTGGAGTGCTGTTCCTAAACCACGACATCCTGGCTTTGCAGGAGAAATAAATTAAGTTACCAAGCATCTATCCCAGGAGCTGTCCTCCTTTCTCAGAGAATTCCTTGTGGCTAAGGTTCAGCTCCTTCACTTGGTAATTGCCCTGAAGAGAGACAAGTGTGCAGAGACAGTGTGATCTTCTAGCCAGCTGCAACCAGATGCCATACCAAGGCCCCCAAATGAAGAGGAAAAAGAGGGATATCAGACACACTGAAATCTTCAGTGTATGGGACATCAGCAGCACAGAGATTGTTGCACTGCGTGTCCCAAACCAGACATATAACATTACAGTGATTATCTTCCTAAAATAACAAAAGCAATAGAATTTTGTGTTGTGCAAACTTCTCTCATACAGCTCATGTGTGGCCTGCAACACGTCCTGTAATTTTTCCTGCCCTTGTTCCACTCCCACCATTGTACATTGACCATGAGCCCTTTCTGGTATCAGGGCAAGGCCTTGCTTCAGGGCAGCTGCTGAAGGTGCCAAACAATGCAGAGGCTTTGAGATAGAAACTAACCAGAGAAGTCAAGCCTCTTATTTTTACTGAAGAATTGCAAAATGTTGTGAAGTTGGGTTCTCTTACAGAATTCCGAAGGTTTGTTTCTCAGACAGACACATGCAGCTGTCCTGAAAAAATGCTGGTGCGGTTCATCCAGCTCTGTGTCCTACCAGCCTCTCTTATTTCTGAACTAAGCGAGAGGCACTTAGGAGAATTATGCCAGGAAATCATGTGGGCATTGCCAAGTGAAATCATGCCAAGTGAGTAGCAGCTTCAAGATAAGAAGAGTCTGCTACACAGCCAGGACTGCAAATGACCTTGGATTTCAGGTAACTCACCAGTAATGCCTAAGCAAAGTATGGTGCAGTCTCCTCTCCGAAGTTGTTTCCTGGGGGAAAAAAGTATGTTAACAATGCACTGATCTATCCCTTGGTGCTGTGCTGGGGTCTGCAGAAATTGTGCTTTTAGGTAGAATCTCCAGTTCATCACAGTCCATATCTGGCTGTAAGAAGTTGTGGTGTGTTGACCTTAGTTGGACATCAGGTGCTTACCAAGACACTCTGTCACTCCCCTCCTTAAGCAGGACAGGGGGGAGAAAATAACATAGAAAAACACTATCTTGTAGGTCAAGATAAAGGCAGTTTAATAAAGTAAAAGAAAAGACCACACACTGAAGCAAAGGAAAAGAAAATATTTATTCTCTATTTCCCATCAGCAGGTGATGTCCAGTCACTTCTGTGAAGTCAGGCTTCAGTACACATAGTGGTTGCTCTGAAAGACAAATGTTGTAATAATAAATGTGCCACCACTTCCGGTCCCCACTTTCCCCTCCCGTGCCTTTCTTTTAGTGCTTTTCTTTTAGCTTTTAGTGCTGAGGAGATTCAATATGGTATGGAATATCCCTTTGGTCAGGTTGGATCAGCTGTCCTGGCTATGTACCCTTTCAAGGTCTTGCCCACCCTCAACATAATGGTGAGGATGGATGTTGCAGAGGCAATGCAGAGCCAAAACTCTGCTGTGTTTATCAACACCTTTCTAGCTACCTTCTAGCTACCAATACAAATCACAGCACTATGAGTACTGCATTGGGGAAAACTAACTCCATCTCAGCCAGACCCAACAGAGAAGTTACTCATTATTTTACTTTGCTCCATAGTGTAGAATTATCCCAAGATGTGGGAGATGCTCCAGTAATTATCTAAGTTTCTCTTGAGGGTCTGGTTTTCAGAGGTGCTGTAAGTAGAGCAGGCTAAATATCACTATAAGTCTGTATTTCTATCGCATCATTATAAGTCTGTATTTCCACTGTTACTCTGGGTGCCCATCAGTGACATAGCTGAGAGTTTGATTTTGCTTATAGTCTCAGAATATTCTCAGGGGGAGAGACTGGAATGAAACATGTTATTTCCCTTCTACTGCTATCACTGTTTGTGTGCATACAGCTCCCCCCAGAGCTGAAGACCATTGAGGTAGGACACGTTATCAAAAGCAAACGGGCAATGGATTCAGCTCCTGCTGTGTTTAGGCAGTTATTAGAGATGTTTTGGAAGGAAAGAAGGGAGGATAAGAATGATGAGTTCAAAGAATGTATCAGCTTTACTGTCTTCTTCATGCCCCAGGTATCAAGGGAGTAATTACTGTGTGAATTATAGGTGTGTTTAAGCCTGTATCCTTCCTAACAGGAATATAGCCCTAGAGCCATCAGTTTCACATGGGTTTTTGTCTTCAGTGAATCAAGAGGCATTTGGCCAAGAATCTTTTCTTTCAGTGTAACACAAACCCCATGGCCTATCAAAATGCATCTTGTATATCCCAGTTTCAAATCAAAGGAACGTTCCTACCAGTTCATATCTGAAAGTCTTGCATTATTCCCTTAATTTATTTAGAAAAGTTTCCCCATGTCATATTGAAGAATGAAAGTTCCTGACCAAAAATATTTTTTTTCCGTTGGCTAAGCATAAAGTGGAAAGACTTAGTTATGGTAATTATGGTTACATGTGCTAATGAAGACAGCAGTTCAAGACTCATCAGACTGCCATTACATGCACACTTTTGCTTTTCAGAAGCTTGTACTTTTTAGAAGTAGCACAGTACAAAATATCATGACTTTCAGAATATGAATGTTTTTGCATAGGAACAGACGCTATTTGGTTAAAATCTTAATGGAATAAATTTGTTTTCTTTCAGAAGATTGAACTTGATGAGCGATAATTCTGACTTACAAACTATGTCAGATTGGGTACCAGTTCTTGAAGGGAGAAATTCTCTCATAGCATCTCTGCTATGGATATGGCTCCTTCTACCAAAATGCACTTTTCTTCTAATTCTAAATGGGTGATGGTTGTGTTGGACTGGGAAGAAAAAAAAGATAAACAGAGACATGCAAAAACATTATTGCAAAGTTAACAAAGAGGATAGTTTTCTTAGTTCAACAGACACTGGGCATTTCCTTCAAACCTTAGGAAACACTGCAGGTCTTGAGCAGGAGTGTGATCAGGGAATGTGCCAGAGCCATGGCTATGGGAATTGCACATAAAAGCGCTGTTTTCTTGGAGGGGTTTTGATGGGTAGGACTTTCTGTTGCTTTGTGCCAGCCTGGAGACCCAGGTTCAGGTCCAGCTTCAATTCAGGCATCTTGGACCTGTCCATTGGTGAGTGTAGCACATACTTGTGCAGAACCCAGAGTGGGACACTCTACCCCTATCTGTGCCCCTGTGTGTGTTAGAAGCACTGAGGACTTGTGAGCCATGGAAGAGCATCAGTTGCTCTTGGGAGTTTCTCCATGAAAGGCCATCAGTTGCCACACAAAACTTTTCCTGTGCAGAGGATTAGAAACTTTAGGGATGCTCAGAGTTCCAAAGGGGAAGATACAGGACCTTTTCTCCCACACTGTGTACTCAATGATGACTTCCATGCCTTAGAGAAGCCTAAAATTCCTACTGTTCTTGAGAACCGTGGCTCCACTGTTACTGGCTACTCACCACCATAACACTAACAGTGACTTTGACACCTTTGAGAACTAGACCATGGTGGTTCACATTTATAAAAGGCTTGGCCAAGTTTTGAATAAAGTGTAAGACAGGCACCACCTCCATCAGCCTGCATGCATCTGCAAAGGCTTTCCCAGGATCTACAGAGAAAAAGTATATTGATGAGTGGTGCATTAAGTGTTCTTCCTCCTTTTTTAAATAAATTAAGCAACTTAATAAAATTAAGTAACACTATTGTAACGGTTTGATCCGGCTTTCCCGCGGAGTGCTCAAACCTTACAGTTTGCAGCCTCTCTTTCCCCCACCCCCTCTATGAACACAAGGGAGAGGGAGAAGGGAAAAGCTACTGAAACACCGAAATGACCAAACCAAAGCTGTATAAAAATATAATGTATTTACACTTATATACAATTAGAATACTATGTACACAGAAGAAGGGATCCTGAACACCTCCCCCCACCCTGAAAGGAAAAGGGAAAGGAAAAAAATACCAAAACAGATATGCACAATCAAAACCCAGGAGCAATCCGTAAAGAACTAACAAAAGAAAATCTTACTACTCTCCTTGAGATAGCAGAATTGCACCAAGCGACCACCGGCACTCTCCGCTTCTCAAAGTCCACAAGGCCTCACTGGGCCTCACTCCTCCACATGGGCAGAGCCGATAGCAGAGAACCTGCTCCCGGATCCACCGGAAAGGAAAGAGCGCGAAGAGGCTTCTCCTCCTTCTTATTTATACCCTGGTTTACATAACAAATCGTATGGAATACTGGGAACATGACCACTTCTTCGGTTACAACCTGGTTACCAAGGAAGGTCTAGAATCAAAACCACTACAACTATGCAACAACAGTACAGTTTTACTCTTTTGGGGTTAACATCCCCTGGTTGTTCCTATCCTTTTATCCCAGACCTCCGGGCATTAATATATCCTCCTCGCCTCTCCGTTTGGCATCCAGTGACTTGCTGCAGCTTCTCACCAGTCTGCAACGTGACTGAACTTTTTTTGGTGTAACTGATAATTCTTGACATCAGGCAAAAACATTTTCATCTTTTTTTAAAATCTTAATTGAAGCATGCAGCTGATATTGACAGCAGAGGTAGGGCAGCTCAGAACATTTTGGCTTACAACCAGCAGGAAGGATCCCAGCATTCTCATCTTGGCCATTGGGTGTTGTTGACACAGCTGCAGTGAGACATATCAGTGCAGCTGGAGGCTGTGTTTCCACAAAAACCTGTCATTTGGATTTCCTTCATCAAACCCCATACTTAGAGCTCATATTTCTCCATGTTGTTATATGCATTCAATGGTCTGACCTCAAGACAAAGTCCTCTCTCATCAAAGCCATTTTCCAGTTCAGTTTGAAGCCTATAACAAAACAGTCCTTGTTCTTGCATTCTTATGTTTTTGGATTTCCCTTCCACTCATAACAAGTGAGGAAGTTCTCATCCTGAATTACGGATAAATCCTACTGTTACAAAAATGACTTGCTTAGCCAGAGGACTGACTTCATGAGGCAGAAAATGAGAGGAGAGCCATCAGAAAAGTTTAGGATGGTTGTGGCAAACCCATGGTGTGCAGACCATAAGTGCTATGCAGTGTTTCATCAGGAGTGCACAATCAGGGCTGCAGTGCCCATCCCTGGTTTCAGATAGCTGCTCCTGATGCCCAGACAGTGGGCTGAGCTGGCAGTGTTGGCTATTAATGACTAGAGGAGAGAAAAAGGAACAAAGAAATAGCTGTGGTGTGTAGAGAGCAGTTGAAGGAAGATACTTGACATCAAAGGAAGAGCTCTTAAGGGGAAATTCATCCCCACCTCTGCCTTTATCAATTGCCAGACTACATGTGGTTGTCAGAATTCTGGCAGGATTGTGTCCTTGATCTCCATTTTGAATACATACCAGTTAGTAGGTACAGCTCTGACTGTAAGGGAATGGGTAGTGAGGGCAGATGGTCAGAAAACGTTCAGCTTCAACCCCATGGTCAGTGTCAGGGGTTTGTGTGGCCTTCTCTGCTGAGGCATCAGCCAGAGACTCCTAAGACCACTGATTTTGACATCTCTTCATTCTAGTCTGCTGTGAAAAAGATTCAGTTTGTCAATGCAAGCCCAGCAGAGAGAGATGTGACTCCTGGGTGTGATAGATCTCCCACTCCTCTCACTGAAGCCCCTCTTCAGCATGTTGCCAATGTACTCCTGCTTCATGCCCACCACTCCCTGCACGTTGTGTGCATGTGGTGCTGGCCCCAATGTGGGGATAGGCTCACTCTGGTGCTTAGAAGTGTTGGGAAAAGCTCTCCTGAAATTCTTCAGCCCATGTGCAAGGAACTCACAGTTCTCTTACATTAGGTCTTTGTTCCCTCACAAGCTGCCCTTCTCTCCTTTCTCAATTTCTGAGCCCACTAGGCAAAGCAAATTTTTCATCTTCATTTCCATTTCTCCACAAGTGTACAAGCCAAACCCATGCCAGCTTCTCCTGCCGCTCTTGAACTGACTCACACTTCCCCAGGCACTGTTGGCTGACTTTGTGATCAGACTGGGAATGCTTTGCAGTACTCTTCCTGAATGGCAGAAAAGGAAGCATTTGAATGGTACTGTCTATTGGGACTGAGTGTAACTAGACTCACTGGGAGTGATACAGCTTCTCTTGCCCACAATTCATAATTTATTTCATAGTTAGAAGGAGAATTTGGAAAAATCCCTTTTAAGAGGAATAAATGCATAAAAAATAATGAAGTGTGATTTTGCCAAAATAATTTCTGGCTAATAGCGTAATACATATTTTTTTCTTCTCTGAATCTTCCTTTTCATTCCTTGTCACTGCTTTTACTGCCTTCTTTCCTTACTGTCTATTTCCATTTAGAGCTCCAGGCTGTTGACCTGAAATTTTGTACCCTTCCTGGGTGTCACCTAGTATGATGTATGATGTGGAACTTGCAGTTTGGCTGTTCATTCAGACCTGTGTGAGGGGAAGACTGGCCAGCTGGCATCCACATCACCACATTTCAACCAGCCCTGCAGCTGCAGCTCCTTTATTAAGACCTTTTCCTTCTGTCAGACTTTATTCGTCAAATGATGGGTTTACTTGCATTACTTTAGTGTGAGAAAGACAAAAGAAAGGGTAAAAATAAGTCTAAATCCCATGAAAGAACTCATGAGACAAGTCATATGCCCAGTACATTAGCCAGTCCCAGCCTGTGGACTGAGCCTTCTTAAGCAGATTCAGAAGTGATCCCTGCACTTCATACATTGCATTGTACTCTATTTAAATTTAGAAAAATGAACCAAAGAGAGAAATTGTCCCACATATGTCCCTACCTTACAGTAATTGCATTATTTATCAAGTAATTTTATATGTAACAACAAAGGAAAACAAGAAATTGTAATGACTGACAGGCCAAAGCAGTTTTTTAATTTTAAGAGGAACTGTTTTGCTGACCTAGGAAGTGAGGCCAAAGTGCTGTGAGCAGTCCTGGCGCCTGACTCAGCTGTGTACAAGCACAGCCTGAGAGCAGCAGGTCCAGAAAACCCTACCGCCCCTCATGCCCTGCCTGCCCTTCTGGGCGATGGAGAGCTCAGACAGGATCTGGTCTCACAACATGCTGAGCGCTGACGTGTTGTGGGCATTAGGGGCAGCTGGGTGGAGTGTCTTGGAAGCTGGTACTGGCAAGTCCTCTTATGATTAATTTTGCTTTTTTTCCAAACTGTTCCCAGATGGCAGCTCCCATCTCTGGGCACTGGCACCCTGGATCCATCATCACTACCCTTCTCCTCCTTGCTGCCTGGCCTAGAGAAGAGAAGCCTTCCCACCTGGTGATCAGCCTGCCGCAACAACAGTCTGTCTTGGGTGCTGGTGATTTTTCTTTGGCCATTTCTGACAATTTCTGAAGTGAGTTTGCCAGTAAGTAAACACTGCACCTGCATACTTCTTAGACTCATTCTCTGTGTCACCATCAGTGAGTTGCAGGTTCATTTGCTTTTTCTCTTCAGTAAATGAGAAGTTCACAGGCACTTCCTAGACCTTGTAAGTTTCTCACACCTACACAAAAAAAGCGCAGCTGCTTGGCTTCTATTAAAACATTTCCAGGAGGAATGATGCCACTTGTAAGATCTGTATTCTTGATTTCTACTGCTTCTAAATAGGAGAATCCAATTTCTGGCTTGCAGGGGCTGTCCTGGCGTTATGAGAAAGCCCTGCAGAGCCTGTGGTTGCCCTGTCCTGCCACCACCACTCTTCTGTGCCACCTGCACCTTCTGACTCCTAAGGGTGACATTCAGTGTTGGAAACCCCATTACTCTGGGATCCAGTCATCTCCCAATAACTGAGAACAGCTGTGGTTTTGGCTGTGGAAACCCCCACAGATGTATCAAAGAGTTGTGCCACGCTGCTGATAAGAGTTCTTACCTCCTTTAAGTTCATATTCCAGTGTGTACAATTTCATGGGAAAGTCAGACTGTGGTAGTTACAGTCTTAAAGGAGATGAGGATAGAAATGTATTCACTGTATTAGTCTTGAACAGATTCAGACTTCCCTACTGCCAAATTCCCAGTAAGTTAAGTAATAAAGTGTAATGGCTTGTAAACATGTCAGCACTTAATGGGGCCTTGAATCAAGCGCTCATTCTTCCCACCAACTATTGTTGGTGCCAAAACTGGTTGAGTGCTTATTATTTTACAGCTTTTATACTGAGGACTTTGTAACTTTTCATAAGGAGCTAAAACCAAAACTGTAACAGAAGAGGCTTTCTGATAAAGGTTGAGCAGAACTAATTCATACAATTAGAAATATTTCCATTATGGTCAATGCTCAGTGAACATAATCTCAGGTACAGACTTTGAAATGTATGTAGCCTACACAGTGTAATATGTAAAACAGAGAAGAAGAAAAAGTCTGTTTCCCCCAAAATAAGGTAATTTTAGTGGCTTTATTCCCTTGGGTTCTACATAGATCTCTCAAGTAGTCCAGTCATTAGAGACCATGGTAGAGTTATATTTGGATATAGAATATAATGCCACAAAACCCAGTGGAAGGTTTGACCCTGAAGCAGATGACCATTGTCAGCTTTGATTTTATTGCCAAAGTTTGTAAATATTTTTTCTAGTGTAGGCCAAACAACTATGGCTGCTCGGCCACAGTGGCTTGCTTGTTTATAGCACCAGCTAACATTCTTCTTTGATTTCAGTCTGATTATTCTGATGTGGGTTTCTTAGATCTTTGCTTTTAAAGAACAGCCTAGTTTTAAATGACCCAGTCATCAGCCCCTAATGTTGCAGATACTTCCTCTGGAGAACACTCTCCATTTTCTGACTAGAAATGAAAACCAATGATGATTTGGTTACTGCAACAGATGGGAGACCACAGTCCAGTTCTGTAAAAAGCTGTAGTGTGCTCAGCTTGATCTGTTTGCCTTTAGATGTTCAAAACATTTAATTGTGGCGTGAAGCAAACATGAAAGTCCTGGACTTCAACCAGGACTTTGCTTTTCATATGCAACTGTCTGTTTGCAACATGTGATGGATCTCAACTTGCAGAGGCCAGAGTGTTCACCTCCAGGTGAGAACGAGTGATTTTGCAGACCTGTGGTGACCTGTCAGCAGAACACGAGGGAGGGCACGCTCCCACTCTGCCATCTCACCCACTGCATCCATGTTTGAAAATCCTGTGTAATTATTAATGCATCTGGAGCAAACGGTGGCTTTCCAGAGGGAAAAAAAACGCCTGGAAATTGTCCTGTTTGAAATTCTGAAGAACGGGGGGCGAAAAATTTTGTTTGAAACCACAAATGTCAGGGTGACGAGGCCAGAAGGCTGCCGTCACTCAGCCCAGGGTCACAGCTCCTGACCTCTCGGGCACAGCAAAGAAAGAGGCCAGGCCCTGAGCCCCAGCCGCGCTCCTGCCTCACCGCGGGGCGGGCGGGGCCCCACCCCGGCCGGGGCCG
>VZRE01004074.1:500896-531379 GCA_013396775.1 Cephalopterus ornatus
GCAGAGGCAGACTGCGGACTGCGCGGGGGCTCCAGGTCCTGCCCCGGGCCTGCGCTGCAGGCTTGGGGACATCTTTAGAGATGCTCAGAGGCCTGTGACTCCCCAGGGATCTGCGGGGGACTCGTGCTTTGCGTGCATCGCTGTTTTACATAGTTTCCTAGGTCTTGCTGCTGCTTCACGGTCCCTGGTTACTGTGCTGATGTAAAGGCACCCTCCCTCCCGAATTTGTCCCTGGGCCTGTAGCAGTGACGGGCACGCTGTCTTTGGTGATAGCGAGCAGCTAACTGACTCCTCTCAAGTTCAGCTTCTATGGTGTAGTAACAGGCTCTTGTAACAGCCGTGCCTGGCAAGTGGTGCATGGAAACGTTACCTTGGTGCATTGGTGTTTTTGACATTCATGAACTTAATTACAAAACTTGAGAGAGGTGTATGGTTCTTAAAGCACCATTTCTGACACATACAGAAAACTTTGACACAAAAGATATAGTAGAAGTATACACAGATGTTGCTGACAGTATGTTACTGCTCTGGCTGACTGACTGTCACAGGGATACAGAGAAAAAAGTGATTTGTAGTCAACAGAAATTGCTAGTCAACAGTAGGGACTACTGTGTGTGCAGAATTCATAGCAAAATGTAAATACCATCTCTTGTATAGATATAAGTGAAAAGAGTCTCTGTCTTTTTCTACTTTACTCCACAAATATTAGTATATTCAGTTGTTATGTTAAAAGCAGTTTAAAATGTTTTTATTTTTCTGCCTCATATGTCAGTCATCAGGTGATCTGTAATTCTTACCAGGACTTTCTCTGTGCATATATTCTCTCTAGTAAGACATATGTTGGTCCCTCTGTGTCTTCATTTTTCATCTCTTAATAACAAGAACAGTTTTTCTTCTACAACATGTTCTTCTATTTTTCTGATATCATAGAATCACAGAATCAACTGGGTTGGAAAAGACCTCCGAGATCATCAAGTTCAACCCTTGATCCACCACTGCTGTGGTTACTAGACCATGGCACTAAGTGCCACATCCAGTCTCATCTTAAAAACCTCCAGGGACAGAGAATCCACCACCTCCCTGGGCAGCCCATGCCAATGTCTAATTACTCTCTCTGTAAAAAATTTCTTCCTAATATCCAACCTAAATCTCCCCTGGCAGAGCTTAAGATTGTGCCCTCTTGTCCTACTGCTGGTTGCCTGGGAGAAGAGACTGACGCCCACCTGGCTACAACCTCCTTTCAGGTAGTTGAAGGGAGTGATGAGGTCTCCCCTGAACCTCATCTTCTCCTGGATAAACAATCCCAGCTCCCTCAGCCTCTCCTCATAGGAGAGGATATTTCATTCTCTTAGCTGACTGCTGTTTCTTACTCAGTCCCGGGAAAGAAACTTGCTCCAAGTTATGATCTACAAGACCTTGGCTTCTTAGCGCATGCGCCTGATCAGCTAATTTCTACAGACTGCCTTTAGAAGTGTTGCTGAGAGCTGATAGTTTCTACAAGGCCTTTTAGCTTGGCTGACTGTCTGTAGTGCTGCATGAGTTAGAATTGCATTCCCTAGATTTGGTAAAGCCGTTGCTATCGTGTGCAGTTTCATTGACTGACGAATGTAACTAGATTTGGACTGTGGCTTAGCATTCCAGAGGAGGCAGGAGAAGTTTTTCAGAATGTAACTATTTTTCTTCAGGAAAGTCGTTTGTTTGGGTTGATATACTGAATGGTTGTATTGCACAGGGTTACAGCAAATGCATTGGAAAAAGAAAAGAGTGAGAAAAGATTTCTGGCTGTCTTATGTTGATTTTGTTTTTAAATGACAGATGGTTTCTTTACCTGTCGAAAGAATGTGCTTCTGGCGAAGAGCCCGTCCACCCAGATAGAAGGCGTCTTTGCTGCATCCAGAGGAAGACTGGTCTCAGAAGAGCAAGAAGCCCTTCTCCAGCAGTGGTTGGAGGAAGGAGCAGGGAATTTGCCAGCCAGTGAGAGTGTTCCAGCAGTGGAGAAAGTATCAGTTACACTCACTAGTGACTGGTTAGAAGGTTCAGAGCTATTGATGACTAGCCTCAGAGAACTGAATTCATCTCCAGAAGCCACACCATGTGCTGATCAGCAGCTCTCAGAGCTAAACACCTTGGCTTCTTCAGAACTGCAACATCATGCAGTGGCTGAACGGGCAAGATTACCAGCAGAGGAAACAGTGACTGTAGCAGGCAGTGCCCCTTGGGCAGCTGTGGTGCCACAGACAGATCAGCAGATAGCTGGCTGTGCTGATATCAACGCAGAAGTGCTGAATGATGACCCAGCTGTGCTGGCCTGGAGTTTAGCGTGTGATGCAGAGACAGTGCCAGCAGAGCTCCCAGCTCAGCCCATTCAGGATGCAGTACCATTTTGTCCTGTCGCAACAGAGGTGCCCTACCATGGTCAGTAATAGCTCCGAATCTAATATTCAGTTTGTGATTGGCATTTCTAGTGAATGTGGTTAGGTTATTGTGTCTGGATTTTCCTGCAGAATCGACAGGATCTGCTACTGAAAACGGTAAAGTGAGTGTTTGCTGAAGAGGTGCTGGTCACAGCTAGTGGTCTCTGTGCTGTTAGGCTGTCTGGTATGAATATCAATATATGTTCCCTTCCCAGTAACTGTTCCCAAGTGCTGGCTTTATAATCTAAAATGCACTGAAAAGTTGGTTGAGTGTTTCACTGTACTTGACTCTGGTCATGTCTTACGCTATCCCCATTGACAACTGGTTTCAAAGGCATCCAGAAAGAGCACCTGAAAACCAGAGTGGGTGAGCGTTTGCTCAGGGGCTAGAATGCCCTAGCTTAGGGAATGAGAATGGTTATTTTCTGGGTCCCAGGGGATCAAAAGTATCAGAAAAGTTCCCAGCATGTCAGTAACTTTGCTTTTTGTCTCTTGCATATAGAGATTTTATGGAGAGACTGGGAGGATCTTTCTGTCCAGCCCTGTATCCTAGAGCAGGTCTCAAAAAACACTCGTCTCTTTGAATTTCGAGTCATGTCTTACAACATCCTTGCCCAGGACCTGGTGGAACAGGGCCTTGATCTCTATGTACACTGTCATCCAGATATCCTGAACTGGAACTACCGCCTTCCAAACCTTTTGCAAGAGATCCAGCACTGGGATCCTGATGTGAGTATGACTGAGCCCTTCCCACGTCAGTGTCACCAGAATTTGAATTCCTTGTTTGACCTAGCAGTATTAAAAAAAAGAAAAAGATGGGGGGAGGTCCTAGGAAGATGCTACCTGCTTGGTAACTGAACACTGATTGCTCTGAGAGTGTTTGAGGACTTGCGCAGACCTTTTTTTTGGTGTCTATCTTGCTTTGATTGTAGAAACTAGTCATACTTTGATGGCAGGGCTTAACTTCTGTAAACAGCAGAAGTAGAGGAAGAAGGACCAGGTTTCTAAGGCAGCACAGGAGGGGAAGCCTGCATAGAAGAGGACTTCATGAATTTCTCTCTTCTTTGAGTCCTCTTTGTGGGATGAAGGATCTTTTGCCTCATCACTGGAAAACTGAATGATAAGCTAATGTGACCCAGAAAGTTATTGCTCTTCATCTGGAAAGTACAGGACAGAGTTGCGGTGATGACATTTCTGGTTGCAGGGTTGGTATGTGAGTGCACTTTTCCGTTTTCTTCCTTCCCCAGAACAAGGTAACTAGCAAATACTTGTGGAGTGAGTGAGGTCTCTGCCTTCCTTCCAGGTTCTTTGTCTCCAGGAGGTACAAGAGAACCATTACTGGGAGCAACTAGAACCGACATTCAAGGAGATGGGTATGTCCTACTTTTGAGGGTCTGTACCTCCAGCTCGTGGGACTGGCCAAGACATCTTTTTGCGTACTGTCTTCAAAGCACTCAGTTTCTAGGGACCTCTTCCTGTTTGCTGGCTGACTGCTGACCCTACTTCTGAACTGTCTGCCCAGACCTTTATACTTTCCTTTGTAATTAATGTCTCTCAGAGCTGAAAGATCAGAGTAACAAAACTGAGAGGGTCTTAGAAGGACAAAGAGAAAGAAAATACTCCCAATAATTAATAATAAACGGTGATTATTGGAACAGAATTGGATATAATGCTCTACTCAAATGTAGTAAGAACCTTTTCTACACAGTCTTGCCGAACTCCCAGCTTATAGGGGGAGCCTGAGGTAGTGACTGGATAAACCTTTTAATAGGTGATGGTTTCTTTTCAGGCTTTGCATGCTTCTATAAACGGAGAACCGGGACAAAGACAGATGGATGTGCAGTGTGCTATAAGCACAGCAGGTTTCAGCTGATCAGCCTCAGCCCCGTAGAATACTTCCGTCCTGGCCTGGACATCCTCAATCGGGATAATGTGGGCTTGGTGCTGCTGCTACAGCCTGTGCTCCCAGAGGGCCTAGATCTGAAGTCCATCAGTCCTTTGTGTGTGGCCAATACTCATGTGTTGTTCAATCCACGCCGAGGAGATATCAAACTAGCCCAGGTGGCCTTGCTCCTAGCAGAGATTGACAAAATTGCAAGAACTACTGAAGGCAGCTACTATCCTGTCATCTTGTGTGGAGACCTGAACTCCGTACCTGATTCTCCACTCTACAAATTCATCCGGAATGGTGAACTTTCCTACCATGGGATGCCAGCCTGGAAGGTAGTTGCCAACCAGAAGTGGGATTGGGTAGCTCTTTATTGCATGTTGCTAGAAAAATGCATGGATGCATTCTTTCTCTTGTGAGGAAATAGTCTGAATTCTGAATTCAGTTTCTCAGTGGTCTTCCCTAATATCTCCAGCACTGCAGGGGAAAGAAGTGGACAAGTGTGTGCCTGCTGTTTCCACCACTGCTCTTTTAGTATCTCTTGAGGCAGACCTGTGCTAATAGACCACTTGATTTCAGGTCTTTGTTTTCCTTTGGTATGGAATTTTTGTGCCTGAGTGACTGGAAATGTAGGGGAATGCAGCTTCACCAAGACTTACTGAAATTGCATGTGGATGTTTGTTCTGAAAACAGTTTGAAATGGGCACCTATGGTAGAGTCTCTTGTGGTTACTTCTTACTGTGTGTCTGGGGTCATTGGCTTTCGAGCTAAATCATCAGTTCGACGAGATGCCTGTGAAGTATCTTGTCAGATGACTTTTAGCTAATTGTATGCACCCCGCACAGCTGAAGGTTTATTACCGCTGCACCATATTCTGAGTAGCTTAGTTCATGCCTTTGTATAAGGGCATTCTCCTGTCTTGCTCTTTGCGGTTGTATATACGTACATTGTCTATAGCTTGCAGCAGTTCTGCCCTGTGTTGCTGATGGTTCCTCTCCTTTTCTGGCCTCTTTGCAGGTGTCTGGTCAGGAAGACTTTTCCCAACAGTTGTATTCACGGAAACTGCTGGCCCCACTGTGGCCGAGCTCACTGGGTATAACAGACAACTGCCAGTATGTCACCCGGTGCCAGCCAAAGAAACCGGGTAAGCTCCAGTATGCACTGAGAGCTTGAGTTTGCTGAGGATGGGCAGTTTGTGGGCCTTGTTGTCTCTCTGAATAGCTTGGGCATGTGTTGCATGAGGCACTCAGCAAAGATTCTTTTCTTCTATCCATTTCCTTAGTATATGAATTAAATATAATTTTTCCAGAATCTATTGCTGTAGCCCCATTTCTGCCATTTTCTTTCTCTAGTCAGGAGCTGGATATTCCCGTACCCAGTAACGTATCTCTTTCCTATTCCCAGGCTTATGCTTTTGTGCAGTTATAAACTGTTCAGCAGCCACAGCTTTCATCTGCACTGTTAAGAAATCATTCCTAAGAGCCTAGTCTTCATGTTCTCTGTCATGTCTGTTCTCTACTGTCCTTAGAGAAGATTAAAGAAGAGAAGAGCCTGCACAAAATAGCTTTTGTTAAAATCTTGCATATAGAATTTATACTCAGCCTGATCTCCAGAACAGTTTTTTCTTTTTTGACAGACATTTCCTTGAGTTGCACACTAACTGATCTGCTTGAAAGTCCCTTGAACTTGTGGTGTCTCATAGGGGGACATTCTTATTTGTGCTGACCATGACTGTTGCATTAGCAGAAGGGATAGCAATATCTGTGCTCTGTTCTTCTTCATTTACACATCTGTTCTGTTGTGCATTTAACTTATTGAGTGATTTCTATTCTCGTGATATTAAAATATTTGGGTACAAAATATTGCGCTCAAACAAAAGAGGTCTAAGAGGCCCAAAGGTCTGAAATGTATGTAGGTGTTCCTGGTAGATATGACTTTGCTGCAGTTATTTTTTCTTTTAACTTGTACTTTTCTCTGCAGGGAGACGTGAGTACAGCCGTGACTTCCTGCTCCAGTTTCGTTTTTGTGATGTGGCCTGTGAACGACCCGCAGACCTGGTGCTCTTGGAAGGTGTGACAGATGTTAAACCAGGTATTAATGAGAGACTTTTCAGCTTGTGACTCTCCTAGCTCAATGGAGCACCTCTCCTATGAGGAGAAACTGAGAGAGTAGGGGTTGTTCAGACCGGAGAAGACTCAACTTGAGGCCTCATTGTTGCCTTCCAGTACTTAAAGGGAGCTTATTAAATAAGAGGGAGAGCGACTATTTATGCAGGCATATAGTGATAGGACAAGGGGAAATGGTCTTAAGCTTCTTAAAATTCTTTACTTAGAGAGTAGTAAGGCACTACACCAGGTTGCCCAGAGAAGTTGTGGCTACCACATCCCTGGAAAGTGTTCAAGGGCATGTTGGATGGGGCCCTGGGCAACCTGATATAGTGGTTGGCATCCTTGCCTGTGGGATGGGGGGATGGAACTAGACGTTCTTTAAGGTCTCTTCCAACCCAGGCCATTCTATAGGTATATGATTCTATAATTTCAAGGAAAACATGAGGTGGAGGTAATACCTGATGAGGAAAGGGGAAGGCACAAGGGTGCCTTCTGTGACTGTGTGATTAGATTCCATGAGAGCTCAGAGTAGTACAGTCTTACCTCCCTCATACACACTGATCGTGTTCCTTGAGATGCACTGAGATTCAGCCTCTTTTTGAGGCTGTTTCTTATAAAGTGAAACACACATATATATACATATTTCTCTTTTCCTGCTTCAAGATTTTTGGTGGCGGAGAACAAACCTGAAGACTAATGTCACGCAATGGCCACAACATAGATGTCTCTGGATGTTGATACCCACTAAACACTGCCTCACCCATGGGCCTTGTGGCATGGCTGGTTCTGCTTTCTCCATTTCTGTTCAGCCTTTCTAGACACTCTTTGAGTAAGCTGTAGGCTCAGACAAGTGAACTTCTTTTGAGAGCAAAGGTTGAAGTACCCTGAGCTTTGGTAATATTAAATGCTTTAAGGACATGTCCTTAGGACAGAATATGACTTACTTCTCTGTTGTTTGCACTGATCTGCTCTAAGGACATTTCTGTTAGTCTTAGAGCTGGTGTTTCCTCTGGATGTTTTTCTTTAAGATGGTTGTGACTAGTAGCTATCTGCTCTTCTTGGGCAAAAAAATTCATTTGGTCTCAGGAGAAGCTCCTCAGACTTGGGATGGGCAGCCTTTTCTGGGAGCTGTGTAGGTCTGGCTGGAATCTCTTTGTTCCTTTGCAGACCGCCCTGCGCACTGGCCCAAGCCTGCTGCCGTGGTGAAAGACCCTAATCCCCAGCCATTCATCCCAAGGTAATTTGGTGCACCTTCAATGGCCCCTCTCTTCAAACTTGGTCTTGTTTTCCTGAGCACTGAAAACCTGGCTGAAGTAAAGACTGAAATAAATGTGAGAGTGGAAGAAAGTAAGCAGTGCTATCTGGAAGAGCTAGATCCTTCCAGCATTGTCCCAGAAGCTGGGTGCTGCTCTGTCGGCTTTGTGTTGCTGAGGTCAAGAGTGAAGGGCACAGACAGGACTGGGTATTGAGAAAAAAAGGAAGTTCATCGTCTGCTTTGCTTTGGTGTAAATGAAGTGAATAGTTCTGAAATACTTTCTTTGATATGTTCCAAAAGTAGAAATAGTTTGGACAGTTGCATCAGCAACTGAACATTCAGCTGTGACTGCAGTACCAAAAAGGCATCATTGTCTTTCCTTCCTTGGTAAATGGTCTGTTTGTGTGCAGGTCATCAGGTGTTATCCAGCATGGCCTCAACCTGACCTCTGTCTACAGCCACTTCCTGCCACAGAGGGGACGCCCGGAGGTCACAACGATGCCGATGGGGCTTGGAGCCACTGTTGATTACATTTTCTACTCAGCAGAGCCTGTGGAGAACAAAGCAGGTGAGTGTGGCAGTGCAGGGCTTATCCCTGTGGGACGGGCCAGTGCATTTCGTTAAGCTGGGGTAGATCTACAGAATGTGTGAAAAAAACAAAGCTGCTTAGGTTCATGTAGACTTTGGAGGAAGCTCAAACGGAATGGGTTCTTCTGTATAAATATCTTACTTGTGTTCCTAATAACAGGCAATGCTGGCTCCTAAATTCAAGTCTTGGACTTCTGGTCTGTATGAGACCACATGCTGAACTTGGAAGGTGGTGACTGTTTGCCTTACAATGGCACCTCCTCTCTGCTACCTGAAACAGGAGTTGTGTTGATGAAAGACTGCATGTAAATGTCTCTGAGCTGGTTTGGGTCATATCAGAATCAAGTTTGGGGAACAGGTTAGGAATGAGGAGATGAATTCCTCTTTGGGCATCTGAAGCTATTGCTAGGACACAGTAAGGAACTTCTGCTGTAAGGAACTACCTGGTGAATTTAGTATATTCTTTCTTCCTATGCCTGCAAGTATATGAAATCACAAACAGCAATATTGTAGGATGCTCTCTGCTGTCATCTAGGCTCAAAGGTGCATGCAGTGTTTGTGCAGGCTGTCTTCATTCACCAGGGAAAGAACAGGAATGAATTGACAAGTACCCCTCTGGGAGTGTATAGAGCTAATCTACAGCACAAGTCTCTGGCTGATGTTTTCTTCCATTTTCTTTGTCAGGTCGCAGGCTATACAAGGATGGAGCCCTGAAGCTGCTTGGCCGCCTTTCCCTGCTCTCTGAAGATGTCCTGTTGATGGCAAATGGCTTACCAAATCCTTTTTGTTCATCTGATCATCTCTGCCTGCTGGCTAGCTTTGGCTTGGAGATTTCCAGCCTGAGAGAGAGTTAGTGTTGGTTCCCTTTCCCTAAAGAAAGGCTGTTCTGAATACAGCAGTTGACACTCTGGATTGCACAACCTGCTTGCAAGAAAACTCTTCCTTGTCATGCCCTAAAAGTCTCTTCCTCCCCTCACACCCTCACTAAAAGCAGGGATGGGAGAGTTGGAGTGCTTTTTGCTTTGGTATTTTCTGGATCTCTGCAACCCTGAGCTGTCTTCCCAGTGGGCTTCAAGTTGTATTCAGGCACTACCATCTCTTAAAGGGATCCTCGTTCCACTGCTTTGTTTAGCAGGTGTTCTCATGCTGCGGGAACCAACATAACTCTCATGTTTATTTGTCTCTGTGTGAGATCTTCAAGGAGCTGGAAAAGAGAAGGGCAGTGCTATCCACTTCTGGTTAGTTAATTGCTACCAAGGAGCGTGGGATGTATACACCAATATTCTTTCACACCAAGACAATAGTTCTTTTAATTCCTCAGTGATAGTTTATAAAGTACGGTCCTTTCAGGGCTGGTTGTTTTGTTGCCTTTTAGAGTGTTGGATCTGCTAACTGCTTAGAAATCTCTTTTACTTAATAATGTGTAAGGGCTGCCTTGCTGACAGAAGGGTTTGTGTGGTATAACAATTTCTACAAGAAACTGCTTGCTGTGACTAATGGACCAGGGAATGGGATTGCCAGGAATGGAGCCAGGGGTTCTACAGAGCCATACAGCTCTAGAATGGCAGCAAAAGGCTAGAGGCCTTGGGGAAGGCTCCCTTCCTTTTTATAGCAGTCTCAGAATCGTACCTAGTTTGGCACTTGTAGGAAAAATATTCAGAATCCTCCAAGTGAATATCCAGTGAAAAAAAATCACCCTGTGAGGCATGACAACCCCAGAAGGCTAACTCTCTAAGTCCCAAAAGAGAGGTGAAAATGGAAGGCATGTGAGAGGCAGCAGAGACATCAGATGGAAGAGCTGATACTTGTCACTTACCCTACTCTTTCTCTGTGCACTCCCATTCAGCCAGGGGTCCATAGCCAACCTGTAGCATCCACCTGTGCCAGACTGAAGTTAATGCTCCTTCCTTCCTCTGGCCCCAGCAATGTTTTGGTAGGTAGACCTCTTAGGACTGCCTCCTGTCTCTTGACAGGCATTGGGAGGAAGGGTAAGGCTGTGTAAATTGGAGCCAGATTGTCAGTCATTTGGATCCCAGTGTACCTTTGGTGTCCTATCAGTGTGCTTTTGTCAGCAGTGGCTTGGCCAGTACAAAAGCAGTAGAGCTGTACCTATTACTAGAGTAAATTCCCCAGTTCAGCCTGACATTTGGTGCTCAGTTTTTCTCTAAGAGATGAGACCAATATTGGCAGAAACATTATCAATCAGTCATTCAGGAACAAGGCAGGAAATCTGGTCCCACCTCAGGTTTTTGTGGGAAGGTATGAGGAGACTTGAAATTTTATTCTTTCTCTTTCTTTCTGGTCTGTACTGAGGGACTTTCATATTTTAAATGTTACTTCCTTTATTGAAAAATAAAATATTTCTCATCTAAGAAAAAAACGCAAACTAATGACAGCACCTTGTACTTCTGGCAGCTGAACCCTCTGAAGACTTGCTCAGCAAGGTTTTGTTCGCTGGGATGTGAAAGAGAAGAGGAAGAATTGGCTACACAAGGTAGTAGTAGTGAAAGTTGAAGAGAGGGAAGAAGTGAGTTTAGCTGTTGTCTCCCAGCACATCCTCAAATCCCAGAGGTGGAGAAGAGGTGGTTTCTCTGGCATCGGGCTTGTCTTGCAGAAAAAAAAAAAAAAAAAGGTTTGCATTCAGGAACCCTTGCTGTACTCCCAAAGAAAGTACTGCTGATCTTTTACAGATCTCTTCTGTAAACTACAAAAACAAGGGCGGGGTGTGGGGATTGTGTTCTGTGCCCTTATGAGTACCTAAGGACTACATATTCCCTTCTTGCCCCTGCCACATGGCGTGGTATTTGTCTGGTGATGTGTCAATGGCTTTTGCTACCCAACTGGGAGTTTCTCTAAGTGGGCAGCAATCTTGGGGGTGAATAATTTTGCGGCTTTGTTTGCCCTTACTTCGGCGGGTAGTGGTTCTGGTGTGTAGGGGGAGGGATGCAAAGCTGTGCGTTTCTATTGCTATGTTTATCTGACAGTTTCATTAATTTCTGCAAGTACTCTTATTCTGATTTTGTCAGTGGTTGTATTTGTAAAGGGAGGGAAGGAAAGGGTGAACTGAGAGCTTTATTTTCTGCCAGGCTCCAAAAGAGGCTGCCAGAAGGCAGCCTGGTTGCAGATGACTCCCACCTGCTGTTAACATTGTAATAGGAAGCTTGGAAGACACTAAAGGTTTAAAAACAACCAACCAAAAGCAAAACAAAAACGCTGTGACACATGGTGTTGGCACTTAAAAATTTAGCTATCTGCTTCCATTTTAATTGCTGGCTAGGTCTGATGGTCAATTGATGAGGGGGGGGTGTGTGTGAAAGCTGCCTGCCCTACCTACTGAGACCCATAAGGTGTGCACAGTGCACCATCACGTGAACTGGTTGCCCCTGCACTGCCTGAAGCAGCCTGCCATTCCAACAGCACAAGTGCTTTTCCCATTTTATTTAAACTGAAGACTTGACTTTTGGGCAACTTGCGTGAAGGCATCTCAGGGAGGTTGTAAGCTTCCAGCTGTATTTTGTTGGAAAATCTAATGTTGCACAGGTCAAGCTAATGCTTCCTCTTTCCATGCATGAAATAATATGGTATGCACTTGGAATGGTTAAGTTGCTGAACGCTGGATATGGGGTCATGTGCTGAGAAATTGCAGAACAATGCCTGCAAGTCCCCTTATTCGTCTCTCTGAAGGTTATAAAGCTCCCAGAAGGACTTGCAGCTCCCAATGCCAAGGCTTATATATGCTTCCTTGGGCACTCATAGGTGAAACTATTGCAGAAATGCAGGACCATTGCTAGTGACTGCATACAGACACAAAGGCAGAGTTGAAGTCTTGATCACTGTGTTGATTTTGACCACTGCCCCTGAAGCTCTAATACAGACCTCTGTAGAATTGGCCTGTTCAGGAAGGAAAACCCCCCTGTGTTCTAGAACAATTAGGAGTTAATATCAAATGGATATGGAGACCTGTGAATGCCTCTAACTGTGGGGGACTAGAGGAGGTGGGGTGGGCAGAAGGTTCCTAACTCTAAAATAGCAGCTAGTGTGTGTATAGTTGTTGGGAGAAAATAAGGTGTTTTGTGATGCTTTAAGAATAGCATTCAGTGATTTAATCAGAGCCTGTGGTAATGAGCGTCATGGCATGCATAACTGAGATTCCTCATGTGGTTCTTAACACTGTTTCTGGACCTAAATGCATGACTAGTTGCCATTAACACAGGTTTCCGATGAATTACAGAGGGATCTGTAAATTGTTATGGAAGTGGAACAACAGGAATATCTGCGGTGCTCAGAAAAGGAAGTATCATAGAGGTAGTTACCAACTACATCATTTTAGTAGTGATGTAGAGCTCAGGGAGACTGGTACTTAGGGGAAGTGATGCCAGAGACCACTGGCAGTGTGTGTACATCCCCTGTTAGCAGTCTTCTAAGCTGCAGGAGCATGCAGCTGTACAGGCAAACACATTTGACAAAGTATCTTTGCTAAAAAACAGCTTTGTTTGCACCACAGCTGTTAGGCTGTATTTAGTTATGCTATTTAGATAGAAATTGGACTTCCTTTGTTTTCTTAGAGTTTTAAGTTCATCACTTCAGGAGGCTGCCCTATATAATCAGTTTTCCTAATTACATGGAATGGGAGGAGTGGTAAACAATATAATTGCTCCAACTTCTTTCCTTTTCTTAATAAATGAAACTTGGCTGCTGTTTGAGGTCATCTTTTTCCATGCTTTTTCGTTATATTTCTCCAGCAGCTGTTTTCCCATGACTGCCATATCCAGTTATCTTTCTGACTTACTGATGTTTATTTTTTTTTGCAGCTGTATTTCTTCAGTTAAAAGCTATGGGTGGAATTCTTTAGGACTAAGTCTTACTATAAACTCAACATTTAAATAGGGTCAAGGCATAAGATAGTGGGTTCCCTAACTCCTGAAGAGTTAAGTGGGAGGGGAGGGAGCTCTGAAATGAACACTTAGATGGGAATAACTCTTGCTATCTAAAACAAAAAAACGAGTTTCAGACTTACTGTTAGTGCTCTGCATGCCCCCTGCTTTGTGAAGATAGAACTCTGAAGTACACTTGACCTTAGTTCCTGTTCTGTGAGGAGTCTCTTAGAGGCCTTAAGAACAAGTTCAGCATCTCAGAAAGAATCTCTTTTAAAAGTGGATCAAAGTATGTGGTCCTGCTTCTACTGATGTTTGAGTGGCGTTGGCAAACGGTCTGTAAAGCGGGCTGTCTCTACAGTGCAGTCTCCTCCCATCGCCACCACCTCAGTAATCAACGTATATTGGATGTGCTGGTCCGAAATTTGCAGATATATCCATGGTTCATCCAAATGCAGAGGAAGCCTTTTGTTGCTTACCTATAGGGATGGGCACGCAAGCGTCAGTGGGATGCCACGTCCTTTCAGAAGGCTTTCTGTTGTGCAGGTTAATTGAATTGCTGGCTGTGACCCGCTCCTTACCAGACTGTAGCTTCCTGGCCTGTAGTGCTTCCCATGGTGCTGTCCTGCTGCAATGCACAAGCTGCATTGCATGTACTGCACTGTATTTCAAAGTGTGATACTGAGTTTCTGTAGAGAGCACACCTGCTATAATGATAACTAGGATGACAGATTTAACAGCTGGCATGCCTCAAGCTCCTTCCTTTTGTCAGCTGTACAAGTTTGGCTTTTCCTGTCAAGGCAGGTTGTCCTCCAACTTCCACTGAAAATTTCATTCTTCTCTTGAAGATCTTTTCTTGCTTTTACTTATTTAAAATTTTATTTATTTTCTTTCAGATTTAGACTGTATATTCTTGTGCTCTAAGGGAGTAGGAATGCTGTATAGTAGAGCTGGGAAATGTTTTGTAACTTTGGTTAGACAATCACAGTGACTTTCAAGGTGCTCATTTGGCAAATGGGAAAAGGACTAGGCTAAGCTCTGACACCTGCTACAACAAAAGATGTATTTGTTCCGTCCAGTCTTTCATTGTACATACAAAAAAGACTTGGCTTCAAGCTGTTGCAATGTTATTTAGTTTTTTATTCTTTTCTTTCTGGATGCAAAGCCTTCTACTTATATTTATTCTAATTCTTTTTATTCAGTTTTTGGTCAGTTTCAGGAGCTGCTCTTGAACTGGGTAAATGAACGCAGTAGTTATTCTATTGCTATTCCTCTCCTCCCCCCCAAGAATGAGGTCAGAGATAGAATGAGACTCTCTGCCAAAATAAAAATGTAATCTCAGAAAGCCAATTCAGCTGAGGTAACTGAATTTTGTCATGGCATACTATCCCCAGTATGTCATACATCTTTGCCTACCATAATCCTGGGGTCTTTGTATGAATGGTGCTCTTAAGGCTCAATCTGACTCATAAATCAATTTCTATGTGCTTTTATACATGTGAGAGCATTAAGTTTTGCAGTGTTGGGCCTCAGTGTAAAACTGACTGTTTTTCCTAATTTTTTAAACTTCTTCTTCAACCAATTGTTTATCCTTTCCACAATAAAGATTTTCCACCTAAGGTCCAAAAGCATAAGCTCTGACTTAAAAACCTAGAACTGCACGAACAATCAGTAAGCAGGGGGAAAGCCTGATCTAAAAGGGAACTGAAAGTCTGTGGCCACATCACTGTTTTGGTGTTCTCACGCCACTATATTTCCCTGACTTTTATATCTATAGGGGGTGTAGGAGTTACCTGATTTTTAGGAGAATCTGTAAGACATGGGGCAGAGGGTGTTTTAAAGCAAGCATCTGAAGTGGAGGTTTAGTACTGTGCAATTACCTTCCCTCAGGGCAGAAGCTGTTCATATCATTAACTTGGCTAAAAGGGACTATTGCATGTGCCTTTCTCTTTGGAGTAGCAGGTTAGGAAATGTTTTTTCCTTTCCTCTACACACTGTAGGGTTGCCTATATCATGGCCCTGGTCCCAGCTATTACTCATTTCCCAAGAGAGAAGGGGTATGTTATGCCTGAAAGATGATAGCCTGAATAAAGTTGGACCCCCTTGCACTGAATCTTGCAGCTGACTGCCCTTTATTAACCCAGCATTTGTCTTGAGAAGTCCTGGTGAGGTCATCAGTCTGGAAGGTCACTAAGCACAGACCTTGAGCAGAATCGCTTTTCAGGCCAGGAAGGGAATTGTGTATTGAAGAGTTGAGCAGTGCATTGAAGAGTTGAGCAGTGCGAGCAGAGGTTTGTATTAACTCTTACAGTATTGTAAGACTGAAATTTCTGTTGCTGCTTGCACTGATAATTTTTTTCCATCCAGCTGGACTGATGGCAATTCAGGAGGAAAACATGAGTTCCAGCCTTTGCCAAACAGCCACATATATACTTACTGTCTGGCAGTTGCCTCTGTGTGCACAGACATACTCACCTGTTCAGATGATTAAAGGAGAATGTGGGTTTTTCCATGTCCACACTGTAGCAAGTACAGGGCATTTCTACGTAATCTGCCTGATACCATCACTGAAGGCTGTCCCTTTGATTTCTTAGCTGACTTAAAATGGGAAAATTTAAACAGAAAGAAGGACAGTACAGACAACTTGTTTTCTCTGCACAAATTGAGAGCAGTACAGAGGGAATTTTATTGTCTAAGTGTCAAAGGAAGCAGGAAGAAGTATCAACATGAGGGCCATGGGAAGTGCAGATAGAACTAAACCTAAATAAAAATTCTGTGTTGGCTACCTAAGAACACAGAACCACACTGATTAATTACAAAAAGACACACATGATACTGTTCTTAAAGAAAATTTCCATTTCTTAGTTCTGAGCTGTACCAGTGATAAGGATGTAAATGGGTTTGGAGCACTCTATCAGTGCTAGAGTAGAATACTGATGTGCATGGAAGGAGACCACTCTGGTCCCACTAGCACCATCTCAACCCTGACCTGGAGAGAACTCTGCTCTGCAGAGATTATAGGGGATTCAGTAGCCTTCTGGGCCTAGGCTGAGCTGTTCTTGAGCAGACAGGGCCAGGCACCACTGAAGGAGAGTGGTTGTGATACAAGTAAACACCTGCTCAGAAAACAGACAAAAATATTAAATTCCCTAAGGAGTTCAGCTTAGCTGCAGAGGGGCCATCTCCACCTTGCTCCGGGGTGGAGCAAACATCAAGCCAGAATAGCACTTGCTTTGTTAGATAAGATTATAAATCCATAATGCGGGTCTTAATGTTGTCAGGACAACAGCGCAAGGCCACCAGAATATGTGGTGTTATTTCAGCCAGTCTCACACACATAGTACACATGGGACATGGGACACCTCCTGCCTATATCTAGTGTCTGATCATCAGACCATTTGAAATACTTCACTTAGAAGAAGCAAGTGGCTAAAGGGAGCCACATAAAGTGATTAGCCAGAGCCACTAGAGTAAGGTCAAGCCAATCTAATCCAGGCTCTTGCCCTTTAGCAACAGGAGCATTCTTCTGTTCATTATGGTTTCTTAAACTCTGAAATTTTAAGGGCAGTCATGTTTCAGTCTATACAACACCACAAATGAGCCTACCTTAAGGGGCAGGCACCTGATTAAGGCTTTCACCTGAAATACTTAAAAAGAATTCATCATGTTAAGCAGATCTGGTAACACCAATACGGCTACTACATGAACAGAAACTATGTTTCAACCACAGTTCTGGAGTAATTTATTCTATGTACTGACCCATAGAGTGGCACACAGGTAAAACAGTCAACTGAAAAAAAACCACTCCACTCCCAGCTAAAACACTTGCTAACATACCTTAAGTTCCTAAAGACCCCTTTAGCTTATATCAGAATTAAAAAATAGGCTAGTGTGTCACAGACTGATGGACACCCAACCCCACTCTTTAATATACAAAGTTTATATCAGAGTGACACTGTAGCAGAAAGTTTTGCTCACTAATCCATCCGTCCATTAAAAAAATTGCAGTTGGCCAGGTACCAAGGTACTTGTGTCCATGAAAGTAAAAAGAGGAATTCCTATTTCAAGGTATGCATTACATTTAAAATAGTTTTGCAAATAATAGTAAGTAATTAGTAAGTATTTAGTATTCAGCACTTGTTGAAGTCTTTCAAAGCTCACCTAGACTTTACATACAATGTAGGCAGTGTCTATCCATTCCATAGTGTACGGACACAGTTCCCTTCCACAGAATTCAAAGGATTTGTACTGCAGAACAGACATCAGGTGAAACCTACTGAAAAGTGAAATTTACGCCACAGAGCTACATGAACAACCCTATAAATATTTAACGTTAAATAATTAATAGGACGCTTCAAGATTCATCATTCCTGTTCTGCAGGCACTAACAAGTATGATTTACAGTCTAGTTCCTTATTTTCATTCCTTCTCTGTAGCTCTAAACACTGCAGGAGTGAAAAAGACTGATCACCAGCCTTTTTTAGCTTAAGGTTAGAGGCAGACAGACCAGAAGTCAGAGCAAGTGGATGAGGGAGGAAAGAAGTAGAAGAGCTAAAGTTTGTCTTGCATTGTATCCTCAGTTTTCTTATGGCATAAAGCTGGATCGCACTAATCCTCTCTCATGGAAGGATGCTGTCTTGTTTGTTAGGAAAGAAGCTAAGCTTTGTATTGAAGTGATTCATCTTCTTACAAAGATGGGGGAAGCAAGAGAAAGAAGGGTATGGTCCTTTTCCAGTTTCTTGCACCATCTGCTAAACTGGAGATACAGAAACAGTAAAGAGCAGAAATTCTACCTCACAGAGAAACATAGTAGAAGGCTTGAAATGGTAACTCTAGAAGAGGGCACTTGTCTGCTCCAATGTCCATCCTGAGCAGTTACCAACATCAGACACATGCAAAGAATTAAATGCCTCCTAACATGTAATTGTGCAATTAAGTCCTGAAAGAGGATGTTCTTGTCTGGCTGCAGCTGAGGATTAAGAGACCTTGAAATGCTACTTGTCATTCATTTCTTAAACATCCACTTCCTTTGATTTTCTAAGCTATTGGCCTCAGTTACATCCTGCAGGAAAGCACTTAATTATAAAGTCAAACAAAACATTTTGTTTTAAGCCATTCTGCCCTGGTGATCTAACACTGTTCTGAGCATCCCTGTTGTCCTGCTCTCAAGAAAGCATCATTAACTTGCAGCTGACTCCTCACTTGCCCCATTTGTTTTGAATTCTTCCTCCCCCCATATTTCCCCCTCCTTTCCATCTAAAAAGGCTCAAATCTGTCCAGCTATTGAACGTTCTCTGTATGAAGCTGCTAATTATTCTCAAGAGCTTTCCCGTTATTCTGAATTAACTAACCAATCAACTAACCAAAGTCCTGGTGAGGGTGTATCCTAGTCATCTTTTTTTTTTTTAATCCCATATTTAACCCACTTTAATAAAACCTGACATTCAGTTTCCCTTGCTGAATGCTGCTTGTATTTATCATATGATTCACAGTGGCATTTGAACTTTCAGTCCTCTGCATAGCAAACATTATGCAAAGGCAGTTTGTGGCTTCCAAGTGGCCCATATTATTTATAGGTAACTGTGGTACCTTTATAGCTATCATCATTGTTAGCATCCATACACGAAATATGTTAATTTACAGCCACACAGAAATGAGCAGAGGACACATTCAAAGGGGTGCTTGGCTTTCTACTGCTGTTAATTTCAATTTTTGCATGTAGCTGGAGTGCAAAGGAGTGGACAGGTGTTGCACTGCACTGTGGAAACTGGCATCCTATTCTGGATTAACCTCGTCTTGGCTCAGCAGCAAGTTCTGCCACCTTCTTATGGTTTGTCCTCCTGGCTGTACAGCATAGCGGACAACAGACTGCAGTGGTACAGATACACCTTGCAAGTTACATCACAGTTCAGGATGTACAATTAGGAACCTGTAAGGCCTGAGTTAAGTCGCTTGTGGGTGGTGCTTTGAGGATTAACACTGCTTTAACTAGACAGAAGAGCTTATTTGTTTGGGGTTAAGAACCCATTCCCTGCCACCAAAATAGCTCTGCTTATTACAAGGACGTGGCACAGCAATACTGCAACAAAAAAAGCTGGTAGAGCTAAGTTCCATTATGTTTCTAACAAGTTCACAGGAAAGAATAACCCTAGTTCTAACAAAATTAAATATGTGATATTTCAGAAAGTTCAGCTCCTTGTCAGTGCTGTGATAAAACAAGACTGTTTCTCTCAAGGATACTCTCGCTACCAGGCTCAGCTCTTGCATCCCCTAGATCCATTCATCCAAATCACTTCAAGACCATGCTGTTCTGACTTCTGGAAACCCCACTGTTCCCAGGCTCTAGGCCTCAAAGAGAGGTCTGACAACACTCCAGATTTCTGACAAGCATTACACTACCTATTCAGTAGTACAACACTCCCCAAAAAGAAGTGTAGGAAGAGCCGAGGCTCTAAGTGGCAGCAAGGCCCAGGCCAGCCCTTTGGCAAAGGTTAGCATAAGTGGTGCTGTTACATACTGCAGTTATCCAAAGGGTCAGCACACAAGCACAGCTCTGGCACTGGGGTGGGGAAATGTCTTCAGGAGGCTCCAGGCTGAGATGTCAGGAAAGCAGCTACAATTTCCTTGAGCAGGGCTCCTTGCAAAAACAGGTGCATGTAACTCTAGGCCTAAAACTACAGGGAGGAAGGAGCAAGACCCTTGTGGAAAGGAAAAAATGCTTCTAAAACCTGTTCACATCATTTCATCCTTCTTTAACTTTTTACTGTCAAAATTTGTACCTCAGTGACTGAAGTGCCTTCCACAAGCCTTCACAATAGCAGTTACTAGAAGTAATAGAAAGCTGATGAAGAGATGACTCAAAAGTTCAGGGTTTCTACCAGCCCCTGCCTACCCTGTCTCCACTGCTGGGACAACTGAGGTCTCTGTGCCTGTTTTCATATGGTAATGGCATAGGCATATCCTGACATATCCCACTCAACCACAAAAGGATTTAGAGCAACAGTTCACCAGCACTGCAGTGGGCAAAGAGGTTCATCATCCTACTGTCTACCCCCTCAGAGACAATGAAATGCTTCGAAATAGGCAGGACTAAACATACAAGATATGTTTTTTCTGGATAAGAGGACTTTGTATAATCATAAATTGGGCTGAGCAAATTCAGACCTGTCTCTCACAAGAGAAATGATAAACAAAGTGTTCATAATGACAAAACCAGGAGTTTTTGCACAAGATTTGGGGGCCATCCCATTCCAGCATCACTTCTCCCTCAGCCCTGCAGGCCTTGCATGGGTTGAAGACTTCTGTGCAGACAGGGAAGAAGTACTGTTGACAAGATGCTTCATCTACTTGCTGTAAAGGCAAAAAAGTTAACAGCAAGTCTGCTGACCCCACTCACTCCATATTCTTCCTGAAGCAAATTCCCACCAACGTACAGAATTTTTTTTCTTTCGTTTTTTTTTTTTTTTTTTAAAAATACTTAGTGAATTAAGATGGATACCTCTCCCAGAAACAGGCAGGTGAATCCTCTGGGACCCATGGGATCCAGCTCTGGGACTGGCCCACTAGTAAGTGCCTGGGAAAATCAGTACTCTTTTGCTCCCGTTCCCCTGTTCCCTTTGTCAGAATCACTGCAGGTGGATCCAGGTCCCAACTGTGAGCAGCAAGAAGTCCATGGAGCTAAGTGCACAAGGCACAGTTCTCTTCACACCCGGATCTGGTACCCATTGAGGTCTGGCATGGCTTTGGAATCGGCAGGCTTCTTCTCACCAGATGGCCTGTAAGCAAAGAGGGTAACAACTCTTCAGAAACTGTTTTCAGTCAGCAGGTGCTGCACATAGAGATGGCAGCAGAGGAAAAGCTACAGGAGAGCTTTCGACTGATCCTGCACTATTGAGGGCAGGATTTTCTGCAACATCCAGTAATTCTCCCAGCAACCTCAACAGAAGAGAATGCAAGTTAGGAAGAGTAGGAAGTCCACTCTGGTGCCCTGGATTAGTTTCAGGAAAACAATCTTACTGACAGCAGTATAATTTTTGGAATCTCTTTGAGGCACAGGTCTGTGAGACACCAGAGCTCAGACTCATGCATAAGGTTACATGTCAGCTACCAAAAATCATTGTTTGAGCTGCCTTCCTCCTCCCTTCCAAAACAAACAAACAAACAAACAGGTGGAGCCTGTGAGTAAAACAGAGGTGTCTAAACAGGTCTCCTGCTCAGCAGTCCCACTCACCGTCGGTCCCCACGGCTGTTGCGTCGATGGGGGCTGGCCTGACCTCTTTGTGGGGAGGAGACATCTTTCTTTCTGTCCTTAGTGGGAGACGGTGGTCCAGTTCCTTTCCCAATCTGCCAGAAAAATTAAAGCGCAAGATGAGCAAACCCAATATGAGTAATAACAGAAAACACAATAACAATGATTTATTACATGGGAATAAAAGACAAAAAGGCAAAGCAAGTGTATCAAAAATACAAAAAACAGAAAAAAAAAGTTCAAGTGACAGCTATGGCTCCAAGGACTGTATACAGTCTAAGCTAATCTCAACTGCAGCACTGCATGAGCATCTATTAGGGGACTAGCCTGTATACAAAGGGAAAGAAGCTACAGTCTCCAATTTACCCTGTATTCCACCATCATCTAGGAGAGCTTCCTGTTGCTTCATTCCCCCAGAACACTAGCAGCCAAGCAAGACAGTGGATGCAGCAGCAAACTATTCCATCCTTGCTGCTTACCTTCAGCCTCATATCACGGGCATGTCTCTCAAGCTCCTTGCGGAAGTCTTCCCTGGTTAGCTTGTCTAGATCCAGGACGGAGCGCTTCCACTCAATCTGCTCCACACTGTGTGGGTCATGGGACACACAGTGGCCCAGCTTCACCTTTTTGAGCGTGTGCCAGCAGCGGCGATATGCCTCCTCAAAGTCAAAGATGAGTTCGCTCAGTGTGCGGAAGACAGGTGCTTTGTACATAAGCTCCTCGCGTCGGCTGATGCCCAGTGCCCCATAGCGGCCTCCAAAGTTCACCCCCAGCACAATGTGTCGGAAGTAGTTCCCTGAGAAGTGGGTTTTGAAGCTGATGGGGAAACGGTCCAGTGTGGTCATGTTGTTGGTGAGGTAACTGACAGCAGCCACTATTCAGGAAACAACTGGTGCTACCAGTTTCTTGACAAGATACTTCCTCCCTACTCCAGACCCTCCCAGCCTGCTCAGCAGACTCACTATTGATTCAGGCATCACATAGGCAGGAGTTGTTCTCCAGACCCAGAGTCCAGCTTATTGCAGGCTGCCCTACTTTCATCTGGGTCACAGGAAAAACAGACTTGGCATCTTCAAGGAGACAGTCAACAAAGGGAAGTTAATTTCAGGGCAGTTTTGTGATGCAGAAGTTGCAATGCTAGCACCTCAAGTCTACTGTATTCCATAGTTCCCAAACTGTTAACACTGCGGCATTATTCCTCAGTTTGTTTTAATCTGTTTCACTACTGTTTCCCACACCTTTAGGACAAAAACTCGAACTACCCTTCTGAACCATTCACTCACTACCTCTGCCCCTCCAGGTGGTTTTACCAATGTGCATGAAGAACCTATAGCATGGGTGCCATAAACTAAACATGGAAGACAGCTAGGAAAGATGTGTACTTAAAGACAACACATCCAGAACTAATAAAGGTATTGCCTAAGCTAATAAGTGACATATGCCATAATTGGAAGTTAGGAAGGATCCCTAACTTAATTGCTTGGATTTGGACTTTATTGGTAGGGTTTTGTGGCAGAACTGGGGAGGAAAAAAGGGAGGAATGTGGGGCTTGATGACAATATTATAAACAGCCTCAAAGCAGCATAAGAGAGAGCAGAGGTGAAAACACAAGGATGGGCAGACATGCACAACTCCAAGAGGAAAGGATACATTCCCAGGATCACAGCTTCCAGGCATTTTATTGGCAGGGCCTCTTTGGTCATTTCTTTGGCCAGGTCCATCAGCCTGCAAAATGGGACAAGGGAAAGACAAGGACAATTAGAGGGCTGAGCTATGCAAGTATGGCCAGTTCAGCCTTTTTTCACTATACATGTAAGGTAAGGTAGGTTTCCAGGAGAGGGTGGCCCACTGACGACAAGGAACAGAACAAAGTATCTTCTCTAGGAAGATATTAAATTCATACCAGGTCTCTGCCACATGCTGTTGCTGCTTACAGGGAACTCCGTTCAGTGAGTTACAGCAAAGCTGCCTACTAGGCCAACCTTTGCTCTCAGGGAGAACACAGCACATGGCTCGGCAAGTTCTGGATGGACACCAACGTGACCAGAAGTAAAACCCTCAAAGGGCCAAGACCCAGCAGTGTTAGGCTCACAAGGCTCAAGGACAACGAAGTCTACTTCTCTGGCATCAACCCTAGTCTCTGTTCAACAAGTACCATGAAGGAGACATTGCACTGATTACAAAACAAGGCATTTGGAGTCCCATAAGTCTATGAACTCGACCAATTGTAAACAGTCTTGGGAGACCCATAATATGCTGTTCAAGAGAGTCAGTGAACATCAGGTGCTTATCTTGAGGAACTTACGGGGCATGGATCTTCCCAAAATCTGCAGTGAGGAGAATTCTCATTTCTCATTCAAAGTATGAGTCACCAAAAGCTTAGTGAGCCTACATTCTGCAAAGGCACTCACAGGAGCTATGAAGTTAGACCTGTAAAAATACTTGGCTTTTACAAAACTTGTTTAGAGTAGGACTTAATTTCAGAATCCATCAGAAGTTCATATAGTTACGTTCCAATTAGAAGCAGGCAGAATCTGCATATCTTTGCAATACATTTTTGTTATTTTACTGGATTTACTGATTCATGACAAAAAAAAAATATCTACTCTTGTTCTTGATAAAAACGAGACACAGCTCTGTCCAGCTGTGCCCCAGGCAACAGACAGAAAAGTCATCTAAAGTAGGATGGAGCTGCAGTACTGAAAGCCCTGAGCACCACTAGACCTTGGGCAGGGGATGGAGAAATAGCAGTGCTTACAGCAGGGCTCCAACAACAAAGAAAGGATTAAATGCTGTGGAGGCTGCCAGCACTTACCCAGTCAGAGGTCTGCTCTTCTTAATCTCAAAGAATTGTGTCCCAGTGTGATTGTACCTGGAGGCAAGAAGTTAAGGGCTTGGCAGCTCGGAAAGTAGAATTTGAAGAAAACTTTTCTGAAGAACTTTGCTGTGAGAATGGTAAATAACATGAAAGTCATGATTCCACAAATATGAAAGCAACACAAGAAAATCCTCACCTCCCTCTCCTGCATTTCTCCCATTTTTAGTCCCTCCTTACTTCCACTGTATTTCCTTCTTGTCAATTTTCTTTCTCATACCCACACACAGGTTTCCACTCCATTTCCCAAAGGTCCATGCTGACAGCACGTACTCTGCTCATCTTTCCAGTTACCAGGGCAGAACAGAGTTTGATAAATCTCTTCCTGCTCTAATCTGCACAAAGCAATGAAACATTCATGTCATCTTATTTTAAGACTGACTGGGACCCAATCCAGAGCACAACCACCCTAGATGTTGTCAAAAGGTCTGCCTTCTTACCTTGATCTAGAGCTGAAGCCAGAGCTAGATCAGCATCTCATCAGTGAGATTAGACTGTGTTTGCATGGCACATACCTGGTCTTGAGCACAACAGGGATGGAGAAATCTCATTGCCAGAACAGAGTCACACAGGCAGCTCTGCATATAAAGGGGTAGGATACCACAGATGCACAAAAGCAGGGTGGCTGACTGTCATTTAGACAGCTACAGAGAAGAATGATTGAGTAACAATGACCTGAGAGGGTTTTCTCACCAGCACACTCACCCATGCCTTAACAGTGAGGTGCTGCAGTTTGTAGTCCATCTGACACTTGGCTGTCAGGATGTGTTTTTAACAAAATGCCACTGTAAAGGTGCTGTCCTAGAAGGGTGGGTAGTAGGGAAAGGCCCTTGACAACATGCCCATTTGTTACGTGAACAGAATCAATAGGTAACTTGGGCAAAGAAGAAAAGAAACAGAGCAGCAAAACAAAAAAATATCCCAAGTCCAGATTCCTGTTTTCAGGGAGCAAGTTTCACTTCTCCTCCAGCTACAACAGAAGGCACTTTTCTGTTCTTCACAAGGAAAGAAAGTCCCCTTGGGTCCCTCTTCTTGGGTTATCACAGCAATGACTAAGGTAACAGCAAAGGATACTGAAGCTCCCTGATGTAGCGCTGTACAGCTTCCAGGCGCTCAGGGATGGGGATGGATGGCTGGAACACAGGCACACTTGGTATGGGAATCTGAAATGAGGAGCAGAACATAAATCACTGCTTCCAAACCTCTCTAGTTGAACTCAGTTGCACAAAGCTATAGGGAGCATGTTCCTCTGAAACCAGACCCTTTTTGCTGCCCAAAGTGACCACACCGGAAACATTCTTCTGTTTCCACACTGGTAACTGGGAAGGGATTTAGAATGAAGCATTATCACACAGCTGGAAGAGAAACTATGTGAAAAGGTCCTGCATTTATGAAACACTGGAAGAATTAGATAGAATTAACTGACAAGGCAAGATGCAAGACAGGAAAGGTATCACCTGAGGGACCGTATTTGAGTATTGAAACTAGAAGGCACAAAACTAAAATAAGAGGAGAGAGAAAGGCAGAAATGGAGAATGAGTTTCCCTAAAGCCACCAGAGGGTGGAACAGTCCTGTAAGCAAGGGTCTAAAGGTCCCTCACTGCCTCCTGGCATCTCAGTTGAGTTGGCACTTACTTGGACACAGACTTGACACCATGACCCCCTGCCCTGCACTGTCTGGTGTTTCGAACTACATGGTCAGAGAATGACTTCTGGAAGTTCACCATTTAGACTGCTCTCCCATTCTAAGGCTTCAGCCTTATGGGTCCAGCCAGATTTTCCTCACCATTTGCTCCACGGGGGATTACTGCAGTCTTATCAGCAGCTGAGAAAATGTGTCTAAGGAAAAAGTAAGGTCCCGGCCACAGGACAAATATAAAGGAGAAGGCACAAATTTGGGATGACTGACAGACTTGGAGAAACAGCCCAATATTTTCTCTCTGAAGGATAGCTCATGCCTTGCATGCACCTCTCTGATACCAGACTGCGTCTTTTCTCAGCAGCTTGGCTTTTAACATTTCAGTTCCTCCTCAGACTTCCTTCAGAGCTGGGCTATCCACAACTGTGAAAGAGTGAGTCAGAGCCAGTTCTTCCCTTGAGCCTTCCACTGTGCTGTGCACAACTGCCTCTGCTGTGCACGGTTTTGTAGCCAGTGGCACTGCTTAGTGCACCCTTCATGTCTATTTCTGTGGCAACTCATTTCCATATACCTCATTCTGCCCTGGGTTGGCACAACTGACTGGTGAACCAGGTCAGGCACCTTAAGCAGCTGAAAACTGAGCCAGGAAGCATGGGTAGTTTTCAGTCAGATCAGCTCCCTGTCCCTGGCTTGCCACGTGGTTGCACTCTGCTTGGGCCACCTCCCCCCGCCCCAAGTACAAGGACCAGACACCACTTAACTTTGAGAGACGGGCTGTTGCTGCCTCTAGTAATCAAGCAGAGGCACCGGCTGGCTCACTTGCACGAGGCAGCACAGGAAATGGTGGGAGCAGATGTGAAACTGAGTTTGTTCAACTGTAGCAGGAGCAGGGAAGGCTCCAGAGAGCAGCACAGGAATGGAGCCATCTCTGGAACCGCACGAGCTGAGTCAGTTTGGATGCTGTGAGCTGACACACTGAGTCACAGGAAATCATTTCCAGGCAGAAACAATGAAAGAGGTAACAACCAGGGCAGGCTGACTACTTAACTTTGTTTCATTTCTTCTTCACAGAGACTTTCATGCTTTTGAGTAGAGACAGATAGATTGAGTGCATGTTGACAGCACAGACTAATGATTGTGGGTAGTTACTCCTCCCTTACTGGTACAGACCCCCAGATCTCCTTTTCCTCAAAGGACTATGTAACATGGAGACAGTGCAATGGCAACCAGTTCAGCAGGGGACTAGTTAATGCAGAAGAGCCTCCTGCACCTCAAATAATTAAACTGATGAAAGTACACTGTGCTCTCTCTCTCTCAGATCTGGGCCTGCAGCCCAGACTGGGCTACTGTTTCTTTTGCATCAGGTCTATAGCATTTTAATGGTGCAACAGAAGCAGGAGGAGAGGAATAAGATCCCTATCCCTCTATCCCACACTGACAGGATGAGAGACCCTTACACTTTTTTCTTACTCAGCATCATCCACTGCACATCTCAGAAGGGCTATAAATATTAGGCAGTTTTCATAATCCTTCAGAAAGCAGAGAGGAATTTATTTGTAGCAGAAAATATAGGAAATCAGATCTATTTTGATTTCCCTTTGGTTATTCTGAAAGCTGGAGAGAGAGCTAGAAAGAGCCCAGATTTCCCAGAGTATATAACCTCTGCCAGACTTAGCAGACTGAATGAACACATCCTTGGTTCCTCATCATTTGTGTGGAGGGGTTGCATCACCCCACTCCCAGATTCATGCACTCCAGTGGGCTGGCTATATGCATGGGATTGCAACGCTGCTGTTAGAAAGGGCATCCTGAGAACAACAGAGATTTTCATGTACTTAGTGGGCCATGGTGTACATGAGAAAAGGCAGATGGGAGAAATGCACAAAGCTCCACCCTTATCCATATCACAGAGGTGCTTTTTAGGCCAGCCTAGTTTAGCAACAGTTTCTTTTATGGTACTTATATGTGTCCAAGCTCCTCCCTACACTTCCTTCTGCAAACAACAACATGGGAGCAATACCAATCTCGGTTGATAGCCTGAAAAAAAGAAAACATTTCTTTCCATCTCTCTCTGCATAAATACATTAGATGCAACTCTTCCTGGCTTTGCTCTCATAACCACCTCATTTAAAATCCATAATTTCCTAATGAGGCAAGCACACAGCACTTTGTATTTCCAGTGTGCTCCCATTTGATGGTAGCAGCTCCAAGCAAAGCAATACCTCAGCCTGTTGCTAGAAAAAAGACAACCAAGGAGGGTGGCACTCTCAAGCCTAGCATTCATGGCCAATCAACTATGTCCTGCCACCGTGGCACAACTCACTTGATGCCCACTCACCCCAAATCTACTGGAAGGAAATGGGAGATTAGAGGGATCTTTGACTCTGGGTCACCTCAGTGAGAGACATGGTCCCTGAAGCTGGTCAGTGAACGTATTTATAAAATCTGATCACAGCCTCCTGCAGTCATCATTTTAGAATATTTTAGTTTATAGACAATTCTTTTGAGAGTTACTTCCCCCAACACCCAACGCTGGCTATCATTCAAGGTCAAAATTTTGGAGTAGGTGAATAACTGTCCCATTCCCAGCACCTAAAAAGGACTATTCACTCTCTAGCACATGGAGAGTACCTTGCTTTTCAAAGGAGCTAGCCTTGTGCAGTACACTCATTGCCCTAATTCTCATCTGTTGTACCAGCCATTCAAAGAAATTTGACAGGTGGCGATAAGCAGCCCTCAAAGACAAAAATACATCCCTAGAGTGGAGAAGGAGCTAGAGAGCTCACCCATCTTTGTGGTTTCCTGCATCCTAGTATCCTCTCAGCCTGGGGAGCTTGGGAATGGGATTTCACATGGTGAAGCACTAGGTTTATAGATTTGTTTCCCAGAGGAGCTAGCAGATGCAAAAAAAACCCCCCTCGAAACCCAACAACCCCCAAAACAAAAGAGCCTAACTTCACCCGTTATTGCAAGAGCTTATTCCACTTGTGCCCTCTAACTGTAACCCTTTGGCACCAAGATTACAAAGTAAGAACAGAGGAAGTTTTACAGATAAGATCAAAACCAGAGAGGGCACTGAATTTCCCTCCCCTCATGTGCCGTATTCTTGTTAACTTCTTTCTTCCATTTTACCCCCACCTCTCCTGGTGAAATCAGCCCTTATGGTTAGGAAATTAAGTAATGTGTGTTCTGACTGAAACATGTTTTCTGTCTTTACCTAGGCTCAGGACAAAGTCAGAGGAAAGGAAGGAAATCTGAAAAGGAAGGAAAAGTCTTGTGGGGTTAGAATAGGGACTGTAATCAGGACTCAGGATTTGTTCCGGTTGCTGCCACAGATGCCTATAACTCTTCACTACACAAAGGATGTTGCATCACATGCTCCTCCAGAGTTCCTCATGGAAAGCAGTATGGATTGCTTGTACACTATATAATAGCATGTTCTTCCATACTTCAAATTACCTTCCCGAGGAACTTAGTCCTTGCTAAAAAAGCCCGAGCCAAAAAACCTGGCTTTTATCTTTCTGTATCTGAATTTTCCCCATTAGAGTGATGGGAATATTCTCATAACCCACCAGCGGAGTGACACACTAAATGTTTGCAGTGCCTTTTGTTCACAGGATGCCAATGAAAAGGGGAGATTTTTCTCAGGCTAAGGTTCAACATAGCAACAATTACAAAAATTCACATGCAAATGTTTCAGTATGGCACAAGGTTATGTGAAATTGTCAGCTGTTTCTCTTTTTGTACAGTTCTCTGCAGCAAGGCCAAGAACGTGCTTGGAAATCACATCTGACCCTACACTAGCAATAAGCTCTGCAAGCGTCTGAGAACTCTTAAAACTCCTGGCATCAAGAGTCTCTTTTCTGACAGACACAGCTCTGTTTGAAAATGTCTTTTGGTGTGGGATACTGTACTGAAATCTAATTTCTTCAGGTTCAAAAACTCACCTCTGCCTGTCTCACCACCCCCACCCCCCCCGAATACTGGACTCTTCTAATTTTTATTTTCTTCATCTTTTTATCACTTATCCTGTTTTTCTCTTTAAGTATTGCCCATCTCCACTCGCAGGCTGCTCGCACATCAGCCACCTGAAGTCTGTTTTCCAACAAGGCCGCAGAAGAAGGGGGTGCTGCTGGCGCACCAGATAGGGCACAGCCCCGCAGACACCCTCTGGCGCTCCGAGTTAGAGCGTGGCTTTGCTTCCCGCAAGAGCACTCCCGGGGCCCCTTTTTCCGAAGGATCGCTCCCGAGCTGGGGAGCCCGGACCTTAAGGCGAGCCGGAGGGCGTTCTCTCCCATGCCGCCGTTTCCCCCCTTCCCTTCGCCAGCCCTGCGGGGGACGGTCCGCCTCGGGCGGGACCCCGCGCCGCACCAGCTCCGCACAGTGGGGTCTCACCTTGGGCAGGTCGGCGGCGCCCCGGATCCTCTGCGCCACCCGCTCTCCCTCGGGGTGGATCCTGCCCACATGCCGCCACATCCGCTCCCAGGTGGGCTCATCCACCGGCAGCCCGCCGCGGTTGACGAAGAAGGGGACGCCGCCGTCGCGGAGATCCTCCTCGCCCTCCTCCTCCTGCTGCTCCTCGTCCCGCGGCGCC
>VZRE01004074.1:532140-570432 GCA_013396775.1 Cephalopterus ornatus
CTGGGAAGAAATTGCCGGGTGGGAAGCAGTGAGGGGTGGTGACAGTATTGAGACGTTGCTGTGGCACAAAGCGATGGTGAAGGATGCACTTCTCTCTAAGGGGGAACCGTGCTGCTGATACCGGGGTGTGCCACGTGTAGAGTGTCCCTCTCAAGGGAGGGACCGAGCAGGGTTTTTCTGCCTGAGAAGAGTTAAAATACACTGTCCCTAAGGTCTGGACATGCACTAGAAGTTAAAGATCGAGTGTTTTGCTCTGGCTTCCTTGCCTGGTTCTGTTCTCTTCAAGTGCTGAGAAGTATGAACTCTGGTGGGAGATTCTCCACGTGATGCAGGCAATTTGTAAACCTATCCTCTTGTGTATACCTGGTATAAGGGTTGTGTCCTCATCTAGAGCCGGGCTATGTCCTGCCATGGACAGGACTGCTGGCTATGTTTTCTCACTACCCTGTGAGTCTATTTTGAAAGCTCTGGCATAAAAGTGTTCTGTAACTTAAGCACCAAGTACAAGAAATGTGTACAAATTACCAGATCTGCTGCCGAGGAACCTTCTGAAGGGCATCTTGAAATACTTGCTTTTAGAGCTCCAAACAAAGGGTCGTGGGAAATGAGGGGAAATATATCCCCGTTGCCATGGGATTTGATGTGTCCTGGGAACTGGTTATAACCTTTACAGAGCCTGGTAGAGGATTTCAGAGAGAAATGCCATTTTTCTTGTAGCGCTCTGTGTGCCGTTGTTCACATGAGATCATTTCTGAAGGCAAAATGCTTAAATGCAATATTTGTGTCAAGCTCAACATTGCCCAAAGTGCTGAAAGGTTGATTTCCTTTAGGAAAAGTAAGCTAAATGTGTATCCCTGCTTCTTCCTTCTCTCTTCAAAACTGATCACCAACATCATTTCATGCAGCCTACATTAACTTCTGCAATACCCAAACATGTATGTGAATAAGGATTTTCTCTTGAATGGGGACCTTAAACACTGCTAATTTATCACCTCAGTAAGGTTTTTAAGGTTTTTATTGCCTTTGCCTTTTACCTGTGTGCAAGTGGTGTCAGTAGAAGTTGACTTCTTATATCCAAAGAGGCAGCAAAGCCTGGGTCAGGAGTAAATCTACAGCCTCTGAATGGATGTGTTTTGTAAGAACAGTTCATAACCTCCCATGTCCTTGGTCCCTTCAGCCCCACTGGTCCTCAGTGCCTCTACAGACATGGGACTGGAAGGGTACCAGTTGTACAATGGCACAGCATATTGTGGGGGCATCATCAGCATTGTGGTTGCTGGTTTTGATTCCAAGCTCCATCACTAATTCAAGATAGTAGTTCACATTGCCTTCTGTACCTGTGCTTTTCTACCTGTAAAAGGGAAGTGCTAATAACCCTGAACTTGCAGCCAGAGATTTTTTTAAAGATTAGTTGGCATTTTTGACACATTAGCAATTATTCTTTCTTAAAAATAAAAACATTTTAATAGAAGTGAAATACAATCCTTGTATGTTTAGTGTCTTAAAATATATTCGCAAATCTCAATTGGAGGAAATGTAGCTGACAAACATCAGTAGCCGCAAAATGAGGCTTATCAAGGGATTTTTGCTTCAGTTTGTATTGGTTAATTATTAGGCAGTACCCCTCCCTTCTGACCATCGCTCAAATAATTGGGCAGCAGCAGGGTATCATTATTATAAGGTAATGGCACTAAGCTTTGTTTGGCTGAAAAAGGGGGAGCACAGGCATGCCAAGTAAGCCAGTCCCTGCAGTGGGGACTGAACACAACTGAGGTGACAGCAGAGGACAGAGTCTTTGCTTCCTTTTCTGCACAGCTTGTGCTTCCTTGCTGCATGTGAGAACTGTTACACATGCAGGTAAACCCAGATACCAAACCATGGCTAAGGTATTAAGGAAAAGTTTGTTCCAAAGTTGGAAACCCTAAATGCACTGCTAAAATCATACAGTGGGTGAAAGAGCATCCCCAGGCCTGTGTTCTGATGCTTTTATAACAATACCTTTCTCATGCACATAACTTCAAGGCTGTGTTCTCCCCTGTCCTTTTATGGATCCTTTTTCTCCCAGCAAGGGCCTCACAGCATGTTATCTTTACACAGGAATCCTAATTCTCAAAACAGGCAGATAATAAACATCCGTAGGGGTAATAAATGGGATTTTCCTGTACCGATCTTTTCCCAGGCCTAGTTTTCCTAGCAGTGAAAACTTCCTTGAGCAAGAACTCTTTATGCTCCTCAAATAAATCTTCCACATATGCCTTCCTGTCCCTACACTACCAGATGCTGTTACCTGCGGTACAGGCTGCATAGTGGGCATTAAACACTGCCTTTAATTTCTGGCAGCACATTATTGTGGCTAGGATGATGAGAGACCAGAAGATCATATAATTTTTGTTTAATAACAGCATAACTCTTTCATTTGCCTATGCTCTGTAGAGGAAGACTGTGCAGAAACTCTGTGTGTATCACAACAGAGAATTGTTTAAATGGGTGAAATTTTGTTAAGACAGAGTTAGGTTTTGCTGTTAGTGAAAAATTAAATAACACTGATAAAGAATTGAAATCAAGGCAGAAATTATATTTGATAGAAGTATGCAAGTGGTGTAGACTGCACTAGAAAAAATAAATTCTCTCCTCTGTTCTTCTGTGTGAACTGGGAGTTTTGTCTCTATTAGAGAGAATCCAGAATTAGTTTCTGTGAACACGGGTGGTGATACTGTTGACTTTATTTTATAATGTCTTTTACATTTTGATTAATATTTAATTTTTTTACTTCTGACAATCATTTGTTGTTATGCTATTGTTTTAGTAGGTTGGGTTTTTTTTACATCTTCAAATACAGTGTCTTTGTGAACTTGCGGAGGAGCAATTAAAACACTTAATGGATATTTCTTTTTCTTTGTGGTGATTTCAGGCCACTGTTTTAGTTAACATACATTTTCTTAGTGTGAACTGGAACATCTCAATGATCTTAAAGATTTTTTCCAATCTAAATGATTCTATGTAACACTGATTGTTGCTTAGAGCATGAGGAGGGATTGTGCTGTCTTTCTTGACCTTGACCTAACCCTTTGTGATCTGAACTTTCTGTGCCACTAACTTCCTTTTTTGTAACTGTTTCAGAGCAGGTTCCCTTTTCTGTATTCCTAAAAGAGCTCTGTGAAAAGCCTCATGTGACAAACCAGCATGTTTCTGAATCTATTTACCAGAGTTTATTTAGCTTTGAAGCTGTTATTTAAATCCATTGAATTTCTGTCAGTGTTTTTAACATATTAATTCTGTTTAATTCTCTGCATGTTTGGAATGCTTCTTTCAAAAGCACCTGTAGTTTTTCTAAACTGATTTTTCAGAACTTTGCTATTGAGCCATTCAGTGCCACTGTATCACCCTGGATAGCTTTGAACACACTTTCATAGAATCACAGAATCAGATGGGTTGGAAAGGACCTCTGAGATCTTCAAGTCCAACCCTTGATCCACTACCACCATGGTTACTAGACCATGGCACTAAGTGCCACATCCAGTCTCTTCTTAAATACCTCCAGGGATGGAGAATCCACCACCTCCCTGGGCAGCGCTTTGTAAGGTCTCTTCTTACCAAGAAGAATTCCTATGTGTCACAGATTCCTTTGCACCTGTTGGAAATCTGTAGGAAAATTCCAGCAGATTCACATATTTTTATCCAGGCTTGACTCTACTGGGGGCAGGTATGAGAGGAGGTGGGGAGCAGAAGGGCAGGAAGTGAGGTTTTCAGCTGACTGACTGTGTTTGGGCCCTGCAGCGTCTAGCTGAGTCCCATTGCAGAGAGGAATGGGCTGGGAGGCATGTCATGGTGGAGTCCAGGATGGCCTTGACTTGATAAGTTAGCAGAGCTGCTGTGCTCAGTGAAAGGATGGGGAGGGAACTTGTACAGCTTTTTAGTCACAAATTCTCTATGCAAAATCATTACATGAGATATGATGTTAATTTGGATTCACAGTACTTGTTTTATGAACATATTTACATGAAACCTTGGTTTTTATGTGGAAAAAGTGGGGGAGCTGAATTTATTAAGTCTAATGGAAGAGAAGCCTGAGATGGTATAGTCTTTAGATATAAAAATATTCCTGAGAAGAGGTATGTCTTACACTTCTGGGGTATATGGGACAAATATAATATATCTTTAATATATCTTTAAAGTGTAATGTGAAAGACTCAGGTTATACATTAGAAAAAACTTTATAGAGGACAGTAAGAATTCCAGAAAGACTGGGATAAATGTCCTCAGCAAAATACAGGGTCCATATAACTGAAATGTTTCAAACATTGTTCATCAGCCATCAGTCAGGAATCATTACAGTTGGATTCAATAATCTTAAAGGTCTTTTCCAATCTAAATGATTCCATGATTTGGTTAGAGTTGATCATGCTTTTGAGAGGAGGGGAGAGAACCTACATGACCTGCTAAAATCCCTTATAGCCCTTTCTTTTGTGCCTGAAAATCACTGGCCTAATGTATTGACTACTGAAGGTGGGAAGTTTTTGCCCATTTGAAGGGTTCTCTTGATAGTGAACTAAGCAGCTTGCTTCTGTGAATGACCTTTATTCATTCAAACAACCTCTGTGATTCCAGTTTCTGCACTTAAATGAGAGAAATGGTCTATATCAGGGTGGAATACCAGATCACAGTGGCTCAGTGTGTTTTTTCTTTCTAATATATGTTTTAGGTATTAGGTGAACTGCCCTTTTTAAGTGTTTGATTTGTTGTTTGCTTTTTTGCCTTTTTTTTTTTTTTAATTACAGTTAGAGGGTTGAAACTGATTGTTTAAGTGATGTTTATTTGAATGGTTTTTTCCTTTTTTTGTGTTTAGTTTTCTCCAGCTCATAGTACTGCCTTTAGCCTACTCATACAAACGTCTTTATATGCAGTGAAATTCTCTGCTCTGCAGAAACCCTGTTGAGATCAGTGTAGTGCTGAGCAGTATGCATATGCTGCAGTAGGTCTTTGCCCCAGGTAGTAATTCTACCTTTGCCCTTAAATTTTCTCTTGCCTTGGCTCTAATCAGGACTATCTCTGCAGATAGCAGCAAAGCTTCTGTTACTTGATTACAACAAACTGTAACCTTTAGTCTTTCAGCTTGAAGCCATTCCCCATTATCTTGTAATTACTTGCCCTTGTAAAAAGTCCCTCTCGAGCTCTCTTCTAGCCAGCCTCCTTCAGGTACTGAAAGGGGGCCTACAGGAAAGACCATAGACTAATATGGTTTTGCATCAAACTTCAGTGAAAAGAAATTGAACAGCTAAGGGGTATAAAGCACTCTACTTAGCTGGGAAGGAAAAGGGGCTTTGTTTTCTGAAGTGAGTGGAAAACTCTAGTTTTAGCTATCACAAAGGAGTTAAGAGCTTTCTGCCATGTGAGTGCTTAATAGACATTGTTAAAACCCAAAGTTCCACTAGAAAAAAATCCTGGAACACAAACTGCAAATAGTTGTACCTGCTTTAAAGTTCATTAACTTCTCCAGTGAGCTTTTGGATAAAGCTAGAATTTTATAATAAAGTTCTTAATTTCATTTCTGTCGGTCTGATTTTTTTTTTCTGGAGATGGAGAGGAAACAGGCTTGATCCTGTAAAACCTTTCTCCTGTTCTACACTGGTACAGAACAGACACTTCTTAAAGATTTAACTGAAACCAGAATAATGAATACACCAACACATGTGGTATTTATTGAGGTTTTTTGAAGAACTTAAATCCCAGCTTTGAATGCCAACAATGTTTTGTGTGAAATAGAAATTTAAATGTAACATCTCACATCCAAACAGGTGTGCTGAGCTTGGTCTATAATGTGAGTCTTTCTTATATGAGTCAGAGTGAGCATTCAATTGTACATACAAAAGACACTTACTCAGGTCAGGAACTCATGTGGAGCCTCCGGTTCAATTCCTTGTGCCAAGCCTTGTCATGCATGCAATTTGAACTTTCATCTGTCTTATCACTGATGCTACAGATCATCAGTGTATTCTGAAATTAATACCTCTCCCGTTTGGTTTGATCAGAAAATCCTCCTTGAACCTGAGTAACCTTTCTTAGCAAAAATTTATTTTTCTTCAAGAAATTTCAATAAACTGGCACTTCCCAAGAGCAAAGAATTTCCTTAAAAATTTTTTAATCATTTTCTAAGTCAAATTGGTCCTGAGCAGTTTTCTCTTTACAGCTGGTTCCTTAGAGTCTTCAGTTCTAACTTTGTCATTTAGTAGTAATTTCTAACTTAGTCATTTAGTAGTAATAGATGTTGGGGTTTTTTTTTCCTCCTGAAGCCTAGGATAAAGTTAGTGCAGGAAAGAGACTTTCAAGTGCTGCATGGATTTTAGAGTTCTGTGATGTATGCCCTCCTCTCTGATACTTTGTTCTATCTATGCTTTCCGAGTGTTCTTGTTTGTATGCCTGCAGCATCTTTGTGAAACATGGAAGTGCTACTCTTCCCATTCTGCAAATAGAGAAATGAGATAAAGAACTTCAGCAAGTACTTTTATTGTAGGTGAAAGAAGCAGAGGTGATCACTGACCTCATGAGTCAGGTAACCACCTCCATGCAATGATGTGTGAATGTACCAGCACCGACTCTGGTTCATACAGGTGCAGCAGTGCTGTGCATTGTGTGTTCCCTGGCTTGAGAATCTGTAGCTCAGAGCACTCTGCATTGTTCTCTGCTGTGAGGTGAAACATGCCCTGAATGACTTGTCCAAGATCACACAGGAAGTCACTGGCAGAACAGGAACTTGATGTGAGATTTCTCTTAAGCAGCAAGCACACCTGCTTTAATTTTATTTCTAGGCTACATGAATTTTAAGTGAATAAAAATTATGTGCATATGGAAAAACTTCTTCCATTTTTTTTGGAAAGTAGGTTAATTCCTATAATAAGATAGGTTTGGAGAGGATTGATTTTGCAATAGGACTGATTATGCTAAGGCAACTATTTTTCACAGTTGGAAATTAAATAAAATTTTGATAAATCAGACTTCCATCTTAATTTGCTTTACTGAAGTTAGAGTAGGAATGCATCAATCAATAGGACTCTATCGATCTGTCCTATTGTGTCATAGACTGGAATGAATGTAGGAATTAATATTCTTCTAATACATTAAAGAATGTATTAGAAGAATATTAATTAAAAGTTTCATGAAAAAAAGAGTTTATTACTATTAAGAAATGGTGCATTCTTTTTGTCAGTGTTAATCTCCTGGTTCTTGATTCCCCCCTCCCCCCCTCTTTGCTGTTACTACTTCATGGTCGTACTGTGCCCAACTTACTGGGTCACGTTTCCTGGTTTGCTGAAACCTGCTAATCTAGTAATTATGCTTTCACACTCATTAATTCATTTCATTTTTTATAGGTATCATATGGAACGTGCTTGATGACACACAGTGACATCTGTTTACACGGAGAGATTTTGTCACTGCGGATTTTGGAGGTAGGTTTGGGGTTACATGGAAGTTAAGGTGTAGTACAAAGAGCTGATATTTTTTAGCTGTCTGTAGTCTGAAAAGGTGCATTTTCTAAGGGAATATCTTATATATGGAGAGGGATGGCATGTAAGTTGGCTTCATTGGGGTAGGGGTCTGGTGTGCCCAACTTAAATGCCTCTATGCTATTGCGCACAGTGTGGGGAATAAACAAGAGGGATTAGAGATGTGCACATGCCTGCAGGGCTGTGATCTTATTGTGATCACAGAGATGTGGTGGAATGAATCGAATCCTATGACTGGAGTGTTAGAATAGAAGGATACAGGCTCTTTAGGAAGGACAGGCAGAGGAGACAAGGAAGTGATGTTGCCCTCCATGTCAACGACCAGCATGAAGGTCATTTTGGGAATAGGTGAGGAGGTAACTGAGGGCTTATGGGTCAGGATTACACGGAGGGTAGAGACAGGTGACTTTTTAGTGGGGGTCTGCTACAGACCACCCAACCAGAAAGACCAAGGCCCTCTATAGACAGGGAGGAGCAGCCTCTTGTTCACAAGCCCTGGTTTTCATGAAGGACTTCAACTACCCAAACATCTCTTGGAGGGACAACACAGGCAAGGCTTAAGCAATCCAGGGGTTCTCGGAATGCATTGGTGATCACTTCCTTCTCTAAGTGATAGAGGAGCCAATGGGGAGAGGTGCTATGCTGGACTTTGTGCTCCCTAATAAGAAGGGGCTGGTGGGGAAGGTGCAGCTCAAGGGCAGCTGGGCTGCAGTGACTGTGGAATGGTGGAGTTTAAGATCCGTGGGGCAGCAAGAAGGGCATACAGCAAGCTTACTACCCTGGGCTTCAGGAGAGCAGACTTCGGCCTCTTCAGGGATCCCCTTGGTAGAGTACCATGGGATAAAGCCCTAGAGGGAAGACGGTACCAAGAAAGATGGTTGTTATTCAAGGACCACCTCCTCCAAGCATCCCAATAGAGAGGATGTTGGGCAAAAATGCCAGGAGGCCTGCATGGATGAGCATGGAGCCCCTAGACAAACTCAAACACAAAAAGAAATCCTATAGAGGGTGGAGGCAAGGGCAGGGAGGAATACAGAGAAGTTGTCTGAGCAGCCAGGGATCTGGTTGGGAAAGCTAAAGCCCTGATAGAATTAAATCTGTCCAGGGATATCAGGAACAGCAAGGAAAGCTTCTGTAGAGACACTGGCAGTAAAAGAAAGATAAGGGAAAACATGGGCCCTTTCTGGAAGGGCACAGGAGACCTGGTTACCCAGAACAATGAGAAGGCTGAGGTATTCAATAGGTTTTTTTTCCTTAGTCTTCCCCAGCAAGTGCTCCAGCCATACCACCCAAGTGGCAGATGAAAAAGTCAGGGACTGAGGGAATGCAGAACCACCCACTGTACAAGAAGATCAGGTTTGAGAACAACTAAGGAATCGGAAGGTGCACAAGTTCATGTGACCTGATGAGATACATGCATGGGTCCTGAGGGAACTGGCGGAGGAAGTGACTAAGCCGCTATTATTAATTTTTGAGAGGTCATGGCAGTCTGGTGAAGTTCCCACTGACTAGAAAAGGGGAATTACAACCCTCATTTTAAAAGGGAAATAAGAACAACCCAGGGAAATAAAGACTGGTCACTATCACTTCAATGTCAGGAAAGACCGTGGAGCAGATCCTTCTAGAAACAATGCTAAAGCACATGGAAAATAGGGAGGTGATTGGTGACAGCCAACATGGGGATCAAATCATGCCTGACAAATCTGATGGCTTTGTATGACAGGTTTACAGTGATGGTGGATGAGGGAAGAGTGACTGGTATCATCTACATGGACTTGTGTAAGACATATGACACTGTCTGGCACAGTGTCACACATCCTTGTCTCTAAACTGGAGAAACATGGATTTGATAGGTAGATCACTTGGTGGATGAGGAATTGACTGGATGGTTGCACTCAAAGAGTTGTGGTCAACAGCTCAATGTCCAAGTGGAGACCAACTATGAGTGTTGTTCCTCAGGGGTTTGTATTTGGACTGGCACTGTTTAACATCTTTGTCACTGACATGGACAGTGGCGTTGAAGGCACTCTCAGCAAGTTGGCCAATGATATCAAGCTGTGTGGTGCAGTCAACACACTGGAAGGAAGGAATGCCATCCAGAGGGACCTTGACAGACTTTAGAGGTAGACATGTGTGAACCTCATGAAGTTCCACAAAACCAAGTGCAAGGACCTGCATGTGGATTGGGGTAATTCCAAACACAGACAGGCTGAGGGAAGAATGCATTGAGAGCAGCCCAGAGGAGCTACTTTCAGAAAGCCAACTGTGTCCTGGGCTGCATCAAAAGCAGCATGGCCAGCAGGTCGAGGGAGGCGATTCTGCCCCTCTGCTCTGCTCTGGTGAGATCCCACCTCAAGTAATGCGTCCATCTCTGGGGCCCCCAACATAAAAAGGGTGTGAACATGTTGGAGTAAGTCCAGAGGAGGCCACAAAGATGATCAGAGGGTTCTGAAGACAGACTGAGAGAGCTGGGACTGTACAGCCTGAAGGAGAGAAGGTTCTGAGGAGAACTCCTAGCAGCCTTTCTGTACCTAGAGGGAGACTAGAAAAGCGCTGGAGAGGGACTTTTTACAAGGGCATGTAGTGATAGGATAAGGGGGAATGACTTCAAACTGAAAGAGGGTAGTTTTAGATTGGATATTAGTAAAAAAGTCTTTAGTATGAGAGTGGTGAGGCACTGTAACAGAGAAGTTGTGGATGCTCCACGCCTGGAAGTGTTCATGGCCAGGTTGGATGGGGGCTCTGAGCAACCTGTTCTAGTGGAAGGTGTCCCTGCCATGGTGATGGGTTGGAAGTAGATGATCTCTAAGGTCCTTTCCAACCCAAACCATTCTATGATAAGGAATATACTGCAGGGATCAAGACACACTCTGGGAATATAATGGACTTTGTAGATGCTTGAGGGATGTTACTTTCTGCCCAGGTTGTTCACTTTATACTGTTTGAGTTGGAAATTAATTGGACTGTTGATCAGTCTGTGCCTCTAACTATGGAGTTGATCTTTTCACTCTCTCCAGGTGGAGGTAGTGATGAATCTAAGTTTCAGCTCCAAAACACCTTGACGTGTGAGTATTTGGAAGCTACTTCAGGCTGACAAAGAGGCTTTGTTTGGGAAAACTTTGTGCCCTATTTGACAATTTGTTTGTTTCTCCGTAGTGATTATTTAGCTTTTTTCCCCCCGGGAAAATTTACCGTGGTGGTGGGCATGAGACGGAAATGAGATGAGTGACATCTAGTGGTCAGGAATGAAAATGTGCAGGATCATATGATTTTCCCACAGGACAATGAGACGTAAAACAATTCCTAAAAAATGGCCTGAGATTAACTTAGAATTTACAAAACTTGAAATTTAGAGATCAATTCCTATCACTGCAACTTCTGTCAGCCTCTGTAAGCAGTAAATTCCCTGCTTGATGTTCAGTGCCAAGGAATGAATTTGTTATCTGGTGCCAAGGCCTGGTTACCCTCAATGCATTCTAATATCTACTTGTGTCTCTGTCCCGTTTCATTGTTTGTTTGTTTGTAGGAATATTTTTACATGGCTCTCCCTTTGCCACAACCGGAATTACTTTAGGATCATATAATTTTGTGATTATTACTTGTTTTTTAGGCCATTGGAGGGAGGTCATCTCATGAATAGCTCACTTGTGAGAAAGTGATCAGCTGTTTTGTAATGCTGAGAACCCAACTCTCTTATTTGTTGCTCTCAGTGTTAGAAGACACTGTTCACTTCCACTGGAAGGATTCTAGTCCGGGACTGGACTTCCAACATCCAGACCAGGTCTCTGCTATCTCAGGGCAACCTTGTTGAATGGATTCTGTCTAAGGGTACAAAGTGGGTTACACCTGTATGATGCTTGGTGGAGGAAATGGGTGGCTTTAATAGGTTCTTTCTTCTTGTAATTTCCAATGACTCTTTTTCTAAGCAACTGGGCCAGTGTAACTAATCTTGCTATCGAGTAAATACTTAGGGAGAAATTCCAGCTGTCCAGTTGCCATTGAAGCAGGAGCTAGATAGAATCTCTATCACTCTAGGACAGTGCTTGGCTTCTTGTGTTATACAACACTACGATTTCTGGTTAAATTTGGATTGCTGAGAAATGAGCTAGTGTATGGTCATATTTTTATAGATTTTGGTGATGAAAAATGTTGTGCCTTCTGACTGGCCTGGTAGGCTTCAGAGAAAATGGAAACAGACGTTTCCTCAGACCTGAGAAAGGAGTTTGATCAGTGATCACTGCAGCTGAGCCAGTAATTAGTCTGGCAAATTCTGTGCTTTAGAAGGTTTTGGGATGGATAGTATATAAATACATATGTGATTATGAAAAATTTTGGGAAGAGAGGTGACTAGGACGAGCAGTAGATACGTTAATCTGTCCAGTTCCATGATTCTTTGACAGGGCCTTGCATACATCCAGATGACTCTGCCCGGCTCTATTTCCTTTCTGTTCTTCAAGGGTGCAGAAATGGAGAGAGGGATATGTGGCACATATGCTCTGTGTTAGTAACATGTCTGTCACAGCTGTGGGATCTGAAAAGAAAAGGAAGCAGGTGAAATCTGTTGTGCTCAGAGGAGGCCAGCATGTGTTTGAGTGCTAGCAAATGACAGGTTTTTCCTTTAAAATTCTGTGTTCTAATACTGTGAGAAAGAGACAGGCATGTCATTGTTAAATACCTCCTTTATGAAGCCATAAGTTGAGCTTGTTTTGTTGCAAGTTTTGTGGAGAAGTTCATACTATAACAGGAACAAAGCCTGCTGACATCATAGAGTTCCTCCAGAGTGGGGAGTGTTACAGATAGGAGCTGTGTGTAGGAGAAAACAGCAAGGGAATTTTTCCAAAAACTTCGGTAGTTACAGCTACTGGAGTATGACAGAAACAATTTGGAATTTAGCTTCAATGCTCTGAAGGGCAGAACAAGTTCTTCAATACGTATGCCTATTGCACTGTAACTTCTGCACGTTTTTAAAGTATATGTGGTCTGGCAGCAATTATAGGTGAAGCCATGCCAGCTGCCTCTCCTGCAATGAGTTCATCCTCTTTGGCCTATCGTGTCACTGACTTTCTCCCGGTGTGGCTTCATGCATAAAAGTGTAAGAAAGGCCTTACTGTGTCAAATCTATGGACCACCTAGACTAGTATTTCCTTTCGCCTTGGAAAGTAACATGAAGCAATACTGTATGGAGGGAGGTAGGATGATCCTTGGCTATTCATGCTGTACATCCCCCTCATTCTGCCTGAGAATCCAAAGTCACTGGGTTAACATCTCTGGGAGGTACACTTGTGGCCATTCCTGTACCTGTTTTGGAACAAGTGTCCATAAATAAGTTCTCTTTTTATAGCCTGCACTTTTTGTGTAGCCTGCTGATATTATTGATCTCCTCAGTCTCACGTCACAAGAATTTCACTACAGCTGTGTTTGCAAAATAAAATTATTGCTTTTGTTTGTTTGAAACGTATCTTTCACATAGTTTGAGTGAGAGCCCATAGTTCTAGTATTGCAAGCTTTGGTGAATAACAGTCCTGCTCTCATGTTCTTGACCGCCTTCATGATTTTGTAATTCTCAATTGTATCCCTCTCAGCCTGCATGTCTCCAAATTAAAGAAAGAAATCTCTCCTCATAATGCAGCTGCTCCATCCCCTAAATTCTTGTACAATTTACGTTCTTGCATGAAACACAAGTGCTTAAATACAATCGGTCTCTCAGTAGCTACATTTCCCAGCTGTCCGTCATAAGGCCAAGTTGGCTGCCCTGTTAAAACAGTCAGAGTGTTCACAGCATAACTCTTTTTTGAGCACCTTCTATCTGACCTTTTTTAAAGCTATAGTAAGCAAATTCCAAGAACACTTGTGGGATGAACTGCAGAAGCTTTCTCTATTTGTGGGTGGATACTGGCCAATTTGCAGCCATCCCTATGGATGTCTAGCTTTTACTTGGCCTGAAACCAGCTGTTAAAAAGGGCCAGATCCTCACTAGTTGCTTGTGGAGTTTCTGGTCATTTGGGTTACAGTGCTGGCCAGACACCCATTTGTACTTTTTGTGGTGGCTCCTGCCTTTCTCGGTGCTGAACAAGTAAAGTCATTTTTACTTCTTTGTAGTTAGCACACTTGCTTATGTGACAGGATACCCATGCTGAGAATGTGGTCAGCTGCAGGAGAGATACAGGTAGCAGCCAGAGTTGGAAGCACTTACACTGATTTTGGCTGGGACACTGATGCGCTCCATCTTGAGAAGTGTATCTTTAGAGGAAGTTGATGCTGCAGGCAGAATCTATTAGTTCACTGGTCTCTAAAAAGAGTGGAAGTTACATTCCAGTGATGTGGTTATGATAAAACTGGTTCTTATATGTTATCATTCTTGATTTCTGGCAGCTTATTATATATTAAGTTGTTTTGGTTTATTGAAAATAAATTGTTTTTAATCAATCAATTTTAATAAATGGATGAGAGATTTCTTTTATGGATGACTGAATAGCTCTTTTTGGGACCCATGTTGAACAAAGGTCCTTTTTCTCAATTTTAGGTCCTGTAACTGATTTTACTGGAAAGTGAAGGGAAGGCCGAAATGTTCAATTTTATTATATTGTTAGGAATTGAAGGGCGTAAAAGCAAAGATGTCTAAAACTAATGCTTGGCCTAACTAAACATGTATGACTAGTCTGGTAAGCAGAAGACTACAAATGGAAATTTGCTGTATTTTTTCTCTTTTACAAAAGTAAAGATTTAAAGAATGGAATGAGAGCTACTGATCCTTTTAGATATTTATAAAAATCACTGAATGTGTCCACCTACTCTCCTCTTATTATTGATTTTGCCCTATTTGTGTGAGAATAGTGTGAGCTACAACATTTTGCGTTGCAGTCACTCTAATTGTGTAAGTCTTGGGGCACATTTTCCCTATCACATTCTATAAACACAGTGCTATGAAACCTGCAGCACCTAGATGCATTTTATATTGGAGTGTCTTTCTGTCTCTTAATAAGAATAATACTCCCCAGAGTCAATCTCCCACATCTCTAGCTGCTGCATTCTCACTGCCAAGAATGTAACCTTGTTCAGCCTTTGCACCAAATGGTATCCTGGAAGCTTCATAGGTCAAACAAAGAAATTACTACATACCAGAATAAACTCTCACAGACAAATAGTGAAGAGTAAGCACGTACACAGTTCATTTATACTCCTGATCTCACATCTCTTGTTCTCAAAACACTGTCTACATCTTAGGAACTAAAACTGTCACCATAAACTGTAGACTCAGCATAGTTACTGTTTTCATAGTGAATGATCATCTCTCTTACCACAGATTTTTGCTGTTTCACACTATCTCTTTTCCTGAACAGAAACAGACCAGCTGCTTTTTCTCTCTGCTTTACCAATGTCTGTCTAAGTCAATGCAAAGTTCTTGTACTCAGCTGTACTTAGAAAAGATTCCTGTTCTTGCTGGCTTTTTTTTTTTTTTTAAATTAACATGATTTATCTAATAAAAACTATTACACTGGTTTACAAACTCATCTTAGAATAATTTGCAGCTACAGCAGTGCTAATGCTGTAAGGAAAAAAGTGACTCAGGGCAATTGCTCCCTCTGCTGTGTAATCCTCCTACCAGAAGCTCTGCACTTGCAGTAGTCACTCACCTTTGTATTTCCAGTGATACAGTTATGTTGCTGGGTGTTGATGTCTTGTGCATAGAGGAAATTTTGAGAAACCCTCAATCCCTGGCCTTTTGACACCAGAACATTATTTTTTAGTCACACTAGTGAAAAAAATCACATTTTTGTTTATAAATATTAGCATAAAAATAAAATTTTTGTAGCAATAAAATAACTTTATTTTGAATTCCACAGGGTACAATATTTATGCATTTCTTAAATACAACATTTCTAGGATTTTGGTTTTATGAAGCAACACTACCCAAGGAAATTTTTTATTTAAATGAAAATGGAAGCATCCGGTACTTTCAGCAGATTTTCATGTACAGTAAATACACTGCTCCTTGAGAATCCTCCATATAGCATAGTTAGTGTTAATAAAATTCCTTGTTTGTATCTATGTAGCATAGACAGAGCTAATAGGCTAATAATTCCTCAGTAATTTTGAGTTTGTGGGTTTTATTAGCTTTTACTGGTTTTATTTTGCTCTCTTTCTTCTGTGAAAACTTGGTTTTTAAAGGATAGACAAGTGTCTCGGTATTGTTAATGTGATTCCTCTGGTAGACAAGACATTCTAAAGGGGAAACAACATTTCCTGGAATGTCATGCAGCAGTCATCTGATCTCTTGAAGCCTGTTTTCCAGGCAGATGCCCTAGGAAGAACACTCTCAACTCTTGCAAGTTCCCTGCCCTGGTATTTGTGAACTGCACTCTCCTAGGGGAGTGGAGCTTCAGAATGCTGTTGGTTCCACATATGACCCAGATGCATTCAACCTACAAAGAGCCTCAAAAGTCTGAAACAAAGATTTGCTCTTAGTGCTGCAAAGCCCTCCAGTGTGTCCTGAGCAATCATTAGAAGGCTCTGAAACTATAAAGATCACTTGCATTTCTGTACCTCTTCTCTGGACCCACTCAAACAGGTTGATGTCCTTCCTGTGCTGAGGACCCCAGAGCTGGATACAGCACTCCAGGTGGGGTCTTATCCAACAGAGTAGAGGGGCAGTCACCTTCCTCAACCTGCTGGCCAGGCTGCTTTTGATGCAGCCCAAGAGATGTTTGGCTTTCTGGACTGCAAGTGCATGTTGTCAGTTCATGTCCAGTGTCTCATTCACTAGCACCCTCAATTCCTTCTCCTTCTCAGCAACTCTCAATTCCATCATCCCTCCAGCCTGTATTGATACTGGGGGTTGCCCCAACTCAGATGCAGCACCTTGCACTTGGTTTTGTGAGGTTCTCATGGGCCCACTTCTCAAGTTTGTCCAGGTCCCTCTGGATGGCATCCCATCCTTCAGGCTTGTCATCTGTACCACTCAGCTTGGTGTCTTCTGCAAATTTTATGAGGATGCACTTGATCCCGCTGTCTATGTCATTGATGAAGATATTAAACAATACTGGTGCCAATACACACCCCTGAGGGACACCACTTGTCACTGATCTCCATCTGGACATTGAGCCATTGACCACTACCCTCCAACCAATTCCTCACCTGTCAAACAGTCCATCCATCAAATCCATATCTCTCCAATGTAGAGAGAAGGATGTTGTGGGAGACTGTGTCAAAGGCCTTACAGATATCCAGGTGACATCGATAGCTCTTTCCTTGTCCACTGATGTAGTCCCTTCATCATAGAAGGCCACTTCTTGTTGACAGATTTCCAGGTTCTACTGCAGGTTGGGAATTCCTCACAGGTGTAGGAGCACAGCAAATTTTCATGGTTCTCTACTTGGCTTATAATCATAATGGGATCTGGAATAGGAGAGGATATTGCTGCTGTTATTTGGTTTCTTTAAATACATCAACGGAACTTCAATCTTCGAAGTTAATGCCTTTCAAGTCATAGTGTAATACAGCCTCACTGAAATATCTTCTTCCACAAGCCATAGCTGGTTACTTTGAAAGGTAGAGCAGGCTCCCGTCACATGCACAAGGTGTAGGACTACCTTATTCTTGTGCCTTTCCCTAGGTATCTATCACTGGTCTCTGTTTAGAGCAGCACAGACTTCAAGATGAGTTCTTTACATGCCTCCATTCAGGCTAACTGTTCCAGAATTGAGTCAGTTCTGGGACTGCACATTCAGTGACTATTAGGTAGTGTAGGAGACTAGTTTTCAGGCTAGACTGGCCTTTGGTTTGGCTCAGCACAGTTCTTGTATCTTCCATATCTGTTCTCTTTGTTGGGTGAATTTTGCAGAATACCTTTTAGGTCAGCCAGAGGTATAGCCAAAGAAGAGAAATGTTTCATTTGAAGACTCATCTCAAAGAACCTTTTCTTTGTAGTTACCAAACATTTGTCATTTTATTTCTGCTGACATGGCTGTAGTCTTTCCATCTGGCTTTTCCAGGCATGAGAGGTTTACCCAAGTAAAGATCCACTGTCTGTTTTGTTCACCTCCCACTTTGCATTGCTGGAGTTTTTACATTCTGTGGACTGAAAAATAAACAAATACTGAATTGAGTCCACTGAAAATAAAAAAAGATCTTACAAAGACAGGTGTTGAGGGTATGTGCACTTGAATATGTGGTTAGCAAAAAGACCTGTAATATCAGCCCAAGGAGACACTTAGTTTGTAGGTGGTTTGTTTTCTCTGCAATTTTGTTTAGAATAGTGCTGTGTTTGCTGGAAATGTGAAAAATGAACGAGGAAAAATTTATTGATCAGTAAGTGAAAATATTAACCCTTATCCCTGGAGAATGTTGTTTTCTTTTAAATTTACAGTGGTAAAATAATGTCTCAAAGTAGCTGAAGGGCTATTTCTACCCAATTTACAAACTATGGTCTGATATAAAGATTCCTTTATTGTTGTATCTGCTTCTTTCTGTTTCTGAATAACCTTCAAGAATTCAGTGAGTCCAGAACTGACATAAATTTTGCCAGATGTCGACATTATATGGATATTTCATATTCTGGTACTCTGGAAGTACAAGGTTGTGATGGCTTAAGAAGTTGAATCTGGGACACTGCTGAATGCTTATACGCACATCAAAATATATCACAGAATGACAGAATATGCTAAGTTGGAAGAGACCCACAAGGATAATCAAGTCCAACTCCTGGCCGTGCACAGGACCATCCCCAAGAGTCACACCACATGCCTGAGAGTATCATCCAAACGCTTCTTGAACTCTGTCAGTCTTGGTGCTGTGACCACTTCCCTGGGGAGCCTGTTCCAGTGCCCAACCACCCTCTGGGTGAAGAACCTATTTTCTAATATCTAAACTAAACGTCCCCTGACACAACTCCCAGCCATTCCGTTGGGTTCTGTCACTGGTCACCACATAGGGAGGTGTCAGACAGAGTACAGAAATACATGGAACGATACATAGCCATTGATTAAACTCACGTTGAAATAGTGTGTTCCAGCGTTTGCCCACCGTCACACTGAACTTTTCTTATGTTTAAATGGAGCTTCCTGTTTTTCACTGTGTGCCCATTGTCTCCTGAATACAACTGAGAAGAATCTGGTTCTGTCTTTTTTCCTTTTTCCCAAGCGGTATTTATCCACATTAAGAAGATTCACCTTGCACCTTCTTTTCTCCAGGGTAACAATTCTACCTCTCATCTTCTCCTTGTATGATAGATGCTTCAAACCCTAAATCATCTTCAAGGCCCTCATACGGAGCTTGCTCCACTATGTTCATGTCTCCTGTGCTGGAAAGCTCAGTCCGGGACACAGCATTCCGGGTAGGATCTCACTAGCTGAGCAGAATGAAAGGATCACCTTCCTCAACTGCCTGCCTCCAGTCCTGGAGGCTATTTGCCTTCTTTGCCACAAGGGCACATTGCTGGCTCATGTTCAACCAGTATCCCTAGATCTGTTTCTTCAGAGCAGCTTTCCAGATGGTCAATCCCAGTCTATACTGATGTGTGGTGTTACCCCAACCTTGATGCAGGATTTGGCATTTCAGTCTGTTAATTTTCATGAGGTAGCTATTGATCAGGGTCCTTCTGATGGCAGCACAAGCACCCGGTATGTCAACCAAACCTCCCAGTTCTCAGCAAAATTGCAGAGAGTGCACTCTGTCCCAATGTCCAGAACATTAATGAAGGTGTAAAATACTACCGCCCCCAGTATCAACCCCTGATGTACATCATTAGTGACAGGCCTCCAGGAAAAATATTAGCAGATGTATCCTGATTCTGCCACCAAGATCAACCAGCTTATCTTTGTGTATCAGTCTCTTCTCTGCAAAATGAGAATAAGGATATTGGGCAGATTTTATAAGGTGGTTTGAGAGCTGTAACTGTAAGTGCAGGCTAACACAGCAGTATGCTCCTTTGAGGGTGAATGTTCACCATGATGCAGGACTAACAAATGATGGTGGGATATAGAAGTATATGACAGTCATGAACAATGACATTTGTGATTTTGCAAAAATTCATGTGATTTATTCTGTTTCCTTTTGTGTTTTTTTTCCCATGGGAGAAAATCAGGCAATTGCTTTTTCCAGTGCTGAGGTATAAAGTACAAAGCTGATTCTGATGAAAAAATAGCCTATGATCTCTTGATAATTGATCAAAGCAGGTGATTTTGGACTTGTTTTTAATCTATTATTTAAACAATATGCTAAATAAAAAACCCACACTTGATTGAACTTACATTTGTTTTACCTTTATAGTTCTTAGTGGTTTTCCTAAAAAAAAAAATCATATTCACTGTAAAGAAGTCAATTTGTAGCTTTTACTCTGATTTTCACAAGTCTGTCAACATTACTTCTCTCCTTCAACCACTGCACATAGCAGTATAGTTCACATGGTACCACCTGATAGCTCTGATTTTCCCCAGAAATGTCAGATCATCTGTGTATATGTTGTAAAGGCCTTTTCTGTGGGAGTTTGAATGGATTCTTTAGGTCTTTCTGGGTTTGAGGGTATATATGGACACCATAAGACAGTAAATAAAAGAGGGGAAAAGAGTGTGCTAAGACATCATGTCTGAAAGTCTTCCAAAACCTAATTAGCTCTGGAGTCTCATAATGCTGTTGAATCCAAAAGCCTGTTAATCAGCCATATCTGCTGAAGGCCACCAGGCCACCAGCAAACACCAGGATCAACAGTGGGATGCCTAACTCATACTACATCTGAGACAGTGGTGGCTGCTCTCTGCAGATAGAAACTACAGGTTGATCACCAGCCGAAACAAGGGACCACTGGAAACACTTTTTGAACCTCTTCTAGAAGCTCTTGTATCAGTAGGATCTTCTGCTTCTAATGTAACGGCTGGGGTTGGCCTCCAAGCTGTTGTTCCAATCCAGGAACTCTGCATTAGTGTGCTGGTGTGAGCTGTGTGAAGGGGATGTATTGCATGTAGTTATCTGCTATTGATATTAACAGCTTGATTTTATTATTAATAACAGCTTTATTTTTTAAAAAAGCATTCTTGTAAACATGGGTTATGATTTCTGTCGTCTTCCAACTTGATATTTTTAACATATGCACTGAGTAATCCAGGCACACAGGTAAATCTGTGTAAGTAAGTTCCTCAATGTTCCTGGCAGGTAATAAGGTCAGAAAAGCCTGGAGGGCCAGTCAGGGTACTTCAGCTGGCACATACAGAGTCTATATGTCATAGATGGGGCCTTCCTGAACTTCTGTTAGTATTCATTAATAAAATTAATTGGACAGGCTTATCTAGACTGGTCAGGATATTTTAATGGGTGCCACATTTCTTACTCAGATGTGAGGTTTGGGTTTTTTTTTTAATTTGGTAAATTGGATGTTGGATAGAAATTATAATTTGCTAAAAATTTGCAATAAAACATTAAAATTGTATTAAAGTATGTGAAATATGTTAGGCACATCTACTAACTTGAAAAGAAATATTAAAATGCAGGCATTTTATTAGTATTTGGATATTTCATTATTGGATATCTAAACCATAAAGGTCAGAAGCAAGAATGACATGCTGGAGAACAGAAAGTTTTATATCAAAGGAGGAAGAATACAAACAGGTGAAAATAGTGTTGGAATATATATTGAAATAGACTGGAAAAGCGAGGCCCAAGTTTGCCACATTTTGGAAGTGGTAGATATCATTCTCTGCTCTCTGGCTTTTAGATGTGACTGGTAATGGGAATATTAGTTTCATTCATTCTTGGTTCCCAGGTGAGTTTCAATTGTCACTGAGTTAATGCATCTGAAGAAAATCGTCTCTTTTCACTTTCTAGCTAGCAATAGAGAAACTAATTGAGGAATAATTTTTTGTACAACAAAAGCTGAAAATACTGGAACAATGAATATAGAGGTTTTTGTTCTGTGGTGAAGACTGGAAATATGCTTGTCATGAATAATGATGTTTTATAGAAATGAAACACTACTATGTAAATTTGTGTTTGTCAGAGCTGCAAAATGGAGACTAAGTACCAACTATGCTGACAGTGTTATGCAGACCTTTGGTTATAAAAGGCTGAGATCTGTAGAGCACACCAGTGCACAAGAGACAGGCTGGTTGGAGAAGAAACTCAAGACTTTTATTCCCTGCAAAGGCAGTTCATTCAAAGAGGTGTTCAGCCTGCTGGGAATATCTATTTCAACCTAGACATACTTTTATTGTGTGCTTCACATAGGGCATAGTTTTAGCAGTCCCCTGAAAATTTTAAATCTGCATGAAACATGGCACAAGCTTGCAATGACAGCAAGGATGGCTTTCAGGAGATCATAGAGCACCTTTTAATATTCAAGTGCTGTGACTGTGTATCCATAAAAAGAAAAAAAAAATCTGTGGTGAAATCATTAGCCCTAAATTTTAATGGAAAAAGAAAAACCTGTTAGTTCTCCAGACCCTTACAGCAAGATTTCAATTGACTTTGAGGCAAGGATTTTGCTCAGTAATAAAACTAGTAACTGATTCAGTTGGTACAGTTATTACTTGTTTATGTTTTGCTGAAAGGTGAACTAGCAAAGCGGAACATGTCACTCTACAATTCTCAGTATGATCCTTATAAAGAGCCATTTATGGGTAACCTTAAAATTTCAGGGAAAAAATATTCTATTTTATTAGCTGAATATTTAATTTTCCTTTTACTATTACCAGCATAAATGCAAACACCTTACAATTACTGGAATTATTTGTGATGTGCAAAGCTGTACAAGACAGAGGAAAAGCTAATTTTCCTATTAGGTGTTTCTCGTTTATTCACTTTACCCTCATGTGAATTAATCTAACACTAGACACCAAAGCATCAAATGTGATAATAACTCACGGGGAATGTTATTTTCCTCATATTGTTCACCTGTTGTAATCTTAAATGAAAAAACCTAATAATATCCAGCTCATGAGACAACCCTTCACTGACAAAAAGTCATTGTTAATTCAGGATCTTCCCTGTGATTGATCAAATCACTGTAGGAAACTGAGCAGGGGTAAAACTTGCTGCAGACCTCACAGTGATGAAATGCTTCCCCTAGGTGAATAATTCCAGTGTTCACAGCTCAAAGACATGCGTGGCAGATCTGTGAGGAGGAACAAGGTGTCTAAGAACACCAGGTTAAGCCCATAAAGGGAGCTCTAGAACAATGATGGGTTGCATTATCTTCTGTGATGGCCACAGCTAGTCCTTCTCCTGGCCCTTTTGTTGTACACTTCTTCCTTAAATAAAAATTATAAAGTGTATAAAGTGCGTACATACTAAAGAAAAGGTGTTAAATGTTACTTTTTTTACCTAATTTAAAATCTCTATAACCTATTTGAGGCATAAAGGTCTAAAATACTGTACTAATTAAAAGTGGAAAACCCATGCTTTTCCAACATCTGTAACTGAATTCAAGCTCTTCATCTTTCAGGCTTGCAGTTTGAGTGTGCTATACCAAGAAATACAAGATTAGCACAAGAAGAAGAGAACTGTTGACACCAAATTCACAGATTTGCTCACTCCCCATTGTTCCAGACCAAGCATCATCCCTAGAGAAATAATTTTTCCTTCGTGTTCCTGTACAGATCAAATCCATACACAAAGAATTCTTTCCAGATGCTCTTACCCTATCAGCTTTTTGTTCGTAAGTTTGAGGTCCTCAAGACAAATATCAGTGTTGTGCATGTCCTTGTGAATCAAAAGACCTTCATCTCTGTGGGTTTTAATCTGTTTTACTTAAGGGAGGCATTGCTGTAATTGTATCTCAGGTTTCTTCCGTATTTTTTCCATGTGATTGTGCCTTGAGACTGAAGACAACTCCACGATCTGCTATGGAGGGTGGGAATTTGGTGACTAATGACTTTTAATTTCTTCTGCTGTTGCGTGGGTCTGTAAAAAGAGAAAATCTTAGCAGAGCATGCTGGTCAGTAGCAAGGTGAGGTTTGGATAGGGTGATAGGGCCCTTCCAAGTCTTGTCATACCTGTCTGTCTGAGTTAAATGACACCTAACCTTGGTCAGGCCTGGAAGGACACTTTTCGTTCAAAAAAAGAAAAAAATGTACACGGTGATAAGACCATTTCCTTTCTCACAGCGTCTCCTTTAATGTCAGGCCTGAAATATGAAGTCATTAGGGGATATTAAAACAGTGCTGACAAACTAATTAACAAAAGACATTACGCCGGATGGGCTCAATTTATCCTTTTTAATGGTTCTTATAAATGGGTGCCGCCAATTAAAATTAATAAAGATTTACCAGCGATTGCCCAGCATACACTGTTAAAGAGCTCTACTGAAGGTCGCCTTAAAGTCAGCCTTGTCAAAGCTGCAAGTTCAGCTCCCAGTACCAAGCCATGGCGAGTTACTCTCAGTTACGTTTTCCCAGGCAGTTTCTCTTTCTTTGTATTTGGCTGAAGTTTATACACTTCTGTCTCTGTCTCTCTAAATCCTCATCCATCTGCCCGTTGACTCTATTAAAAAGTATCCCCCCATGCACTATTAGATTTGTCACAGTTTCACAAAGGAGAATCTCAACAGTCAATATAATGAGAACTTTGTTCTCTCCAAATCTGTCTGTTATGAAGAAATCCTTGACAGACAGCTTTCATTTTAAACCACTCTTTATTTTCTGGCTGTCAAATTAAGGTATAACAGTGTCTCTGCTTAGGGGCAGAGTACGGATGACCAAGAATGCCCTGTGTGGTTCTAGCTTTGTTCAGCTAGACCACACTGAATTCTGCCAGGCCATGCTCTTATGGCTTCCAGCATTTCACCATGTGTCGGCGATTAGGCATTAAAAATGTGAATTAGGAGTGCATCAAGGGAGAAGTCTGCCAGTACCCCAGTGAGTAAAAATTGGTGACAAATAGTAACTTCTTTGCAATCTGTCCACCAAGAGGAAAACAGCTAGATAGACTAGCCATGCAGCCACAAACAGAACCTCAGCTCATCTCTGAGGTTCTGCCCTCCATTTCCATTTTGTGAGGCAGTGGGGCGGGTAAACTGGCTGAATACCATTGGTTTTTTACCCGTACTTTCCTTGATAGAAATGTTGTCAGAAAGACTGCTATAAGTGGCTAGATGGAGATGCAGCTGTAGCTTTTGCTGAGATGTGTTGGCAGATCAGTGCTGATCTCTGTGTCATGGGAATGTATTGGCTGTAATGGGCAGGAGATAGACTATGGTAGAAGGTGGAAATGTCTGCTTAAGAACTGAACTTTCACTTTATGAGAGTATAGAGCATACTTATCTGCTCTAGAATGTTCGTTATTTTTCTATTGCTATGAGAACATGATTTGAATGATTTGGCACAATCTTTTTGTGTTGGTGCTATTAAGGATTCCTCAGAAGGCAGAACTAAGGGACAGCTGCTGTTGTCTTCTCATGCACATTTAGAACTAGATCCCCAGTGTCAGATGGTAAGACATGCTAACATTTCTGGAGAGTAGCAAACAGTTCCAGATACTTTACTCTGAAGTTCGTGGTAAGTGACTGCTGTATGCTGGAAAAAGGAGACCAGAAATGGTATCCTCTGTTCTGTTCTTTATAAAAATACTGATGAAGCACAGTAAATTAACAGTTCAAATAAAGGAAAGAGACCCGTGGGAGCAATGGAAAAGGCAGTGTTGCATGAGCTGGAGAAACAGCTCAACTGATTTTGTGGGAAACCACCCCAGATTGCCATAGCTTGGGCAAAGTGACCCTGATGAGTCAGTTGATGAAAGTTCTGGGAAATGAGAAGGATTAGATCTCTGAGAACTTCAAGAGAGGTGAAGCTACATGTTGTTGTATAGCTGTAACTATCTCACCGGAGCTAGTTTCTTATTTTCTTTACTTTTGCCACCTCATTCCCCCATTCTGAGTATGCTAAGCACATACAGGAAATCTATATAGTATATTCCAGCAGTGAACATGTCCTCCTTGTGAAGCTTAAAGGACATGATAACAGAGAAAAGATTTTTGAATTTTCTGAGGAGGAAGTAGGGAGGGGGTAGGAAGGAAAGGAAGGAGAAAGAGAAGAAATAAAATTGAAGAGGAATGGAGAGAAAATTAAACTGAAACATTGTTACTGAGTAGCATCTTCCAAATTGCTATTAAGCCTTGTGTGAAATTTTAGTAACTTCTCTAGACAAACTGATAATTTTTTCCTCACTTACAAGCACTATTCTTTGTCAGAAAGGTACATTATTTTTTCCAGTTAGAAGTATGACACATTAGGACTAGGGGTCAAACTTTGGATTTTGGAAGCAAATTTTCCACTCCATTGAAACAAATCAACTGCAAGATTATGGGGTTAGAAATGTGAGTCCATTCAAGGTTTTTCAGAAATGATTTGTGGTTTCAACCTGTCTGAATTTCTGTATTTATTTCTCTTATATATGCTGTGTGAAAAGACAACAGACATAGGTCTGGAGCACAGACAAGGTACATTGTTATGGCACTTGCCGGGAAACTGTGAAGTCATTATTCTAAGTGGAGAAGGGCTAAATCTGTTACCAGGCTTCCTGTAGAGTGAAGCTCTCATCTATGGCTACATCTGATAGTTTCAAAATACATCTCATTACAGAGCCCTCAGAGTTCCTCTTGAGCTGTCTGAATACCTAAAACCCCCAGTAGCAGCAACATCTCTAGGACCAGTTGCCCAAAGCAAATTCTCTGTTGGCTTGTCTAGTAAGTCCATATTTAAGCTGATGAAAAGAAGGTATTTGCACACCACTTCAGCATAGATTTTAGTAGCATGCAGATTGTACTCTTCCTATTCCACTTGTTTGAAGTCTTCTTTTCTGTAGTGTTGAAAATATTCCTTGAAATAGCTATTTTGTTGAATTCTGTTACTACCCCATGTCCAATTACACTTAGTGTCACAGGACTATAAATTGTTTACTGTCGCATAGTAAAACTTTGGCACAGATATTTATGACAGAGGTCTTAATCTCTGTAAATCTCCCTAAATGTCTTCTCCTGTGCCATGTTAAAATAACCACAATCTTTTAGGCTTGTGATGCCTAATAATGGTGCTTAGAACAAACATTATCTTCAGATAATTAATTTTTCCTCCTAATTTTCTCTCCTCTATTTCTGATGCATAAGCAAGAGCTTTGTAGTGTCCCTGTAAGCTGTTCCATGTTAGGTATTCAGTTTTCATGTGAGTCTGGAGAAGGGAAAATGCAGAAAGAAAATGCATCTTCTAATTTAAGAAATATTCAGCTAATGGCAAGTTATATGTATTTTGGGTGTTGTGACTTCTCTTACCTGATCCTCTAACTGCCTTGTAGTGGAGGATCCACCTACTTGGGACTTCGCATTTTTTTCTAGCTTTGTACTATTCAATCTTCTTCAATTCCCAGTTGCTTTGCAGCTTTGCTTGAGCTATATCCCCACTAAAAAACAAGGTAAATGGGCAGGAAAAAACAACAGGTAAGGACCAAAAGTGAAAAGCAGCGGAGCATTGTGTTTTCGAAAAGTCTAAATCAGCAAAAAAAATAGCATGTGAGAGATTTCACTTTGTTATCAAGGTTTGTTCCTAAAAATAGTGGCTGTTCTGGAGCTTTCTTGGCTTCAGCTCCTGCAGTGTGCAGAGCTGAGGGGACATTGTGATTAACAGTGGAAGTTTTCTCAGTACTTCTTTGGATCTTTGCATGCTGATAGGCCATATCACCTAAACCCCTTGGTATCCTGGGATCTTCTCATTCAATTAACTTACAAAAATTTCTACTTTTCAGAAACAGCTGTATATAAGCTGCAGTCATATAAGTCATATAAGCTGCTGGCTTGAAAGTGGCACCACTGAAGTTTGTTTGTGTACATTTGTGTATAAGCTCTCATCTTTCCATATGTAGTGACTCCCAATCAGACTTATTTGGGATATATTAAAGGGGAATATTGAGGCGTATGTGTTGCAACCTGGTTGTAGGTTGCAGTTTTGCAGTTTTCTCAAACAACCCTGCACTGAGGGATCACCAGCTTTTGCCTACACTCACGATGTAGAGTACATTAATCGTGCCCTCCCTAATTCCTGCTTCAAGATAAATCTCTTGCGGTCTCATTATTTGGCTAATTGCTGTGGATTATATGGCAGTCAGTTGCTCTTTGGCAGGGAAAGATTAATGGAGGACATTTCCTTTGTTTTGATTTCATTTGCTAATTGCTGTATGGAGAGGTGGCTATGTTAATTCATCCTCTCTCCCTGTTAGATAGCAGGGTTTTGTTTAGCATGTGTTGGGAGAGGAGTAGGTTGACAGGAGTCCTAAATGTTTCTTTGTCTTGCTCTGTGCATTTGGCAGGGGGAGGTTTTCAGGCAGTAGGCCGGTTTTAGCAGTTCATAGACCGAGTGCTTGTATTCTTATGTGCTTTTTGTATGTTTCCAGGCATAGGATGTGCTAATTATAGGTGCAGGAAATGAGGAATAAAAATTTTTCTGAAGTTTTTCCGGGGGCTGAATTGTCCACTTGTTGGTCTCTTTATACTTCTATGAGACTCGTGGCAGAAAGTCAGAACCCCACTGAAAAGCTCATGCCTTTTAATTGAGCATGTATGCCACCATTCTGGATCCTCGCAAGACGCAAAGTCAGAGCCTGTGAGCAGCTAAGCATCCAGGAATTGAGTCTTGTTACTACCTCTGTTTTTATTAGGTAATTTAAAAAACAACTGTCACCAAATGTGCAGTTTTCTCAGCTTTAGGTAGATACAGAAATCTAAGGGAAATGGACAGATAATTGAGCCATTCACACTTGTTAGCAAGAAAGGAGTCCAAGCCAGTCACTGGTGACTGAAAATTGCTGCCATCTGTTGCCTGTTCTCTGGCTTTTGCAAAGTGTCTGGATGTTCCTCTTTCCTGCTGAGACAGAGGTTTTCCCACCGCACATCTGCAGTCTGGGATTTGTACTAATTGCCCTTTTCCATTGACACGTTCATCCACAGCCATGAAAAAATCCACCCTCACCACAGCAGAGAGGCCTCAGAACAGAGGAATAACGTCTGAAAGGCATAGTTGTGAGGAATCTGCCCAGTGCCTTCTATAATTTAATTGTTCTGTGAATAAATGAGACACCTCAGTCTCCAGAGTGATCAGCTTGACAGTTTTTACTAGAACAAAATTCTTTTGATTCAGTGGCTGCAGCAATTAATTTAAGGATCCAGAAAAAAAGTAACTGACAGTTACTTTTAAATAAAAGACTGCCAGTCTTTCTACCAAGAAGGCTGTCAGCTTGTCATCTTAGTTTGGGGAAGATGAAGAATCTGGCCATCTTTAAGTCTGGTTGCTTCAAAGATCTTTAAATAGAGCACAATAAAATCAACCATGGATGGTGATAAAAATAATTGTGCTAAACTGTTTGTGTTTCTGATTGTTTGTAGCAAAATGGAGGGACAGGGTTTAGTTATCTTTGGATGTATGAACTCTACTTATTATTACTTCTTAAATTCCTGCAGAAGCCTATCTGTTTTCACTTTGTTAGAGTATAGAGCATACTTACCTGCTCTAGACTGTTCATTATTTTTCTATTGCTATGAGAACATCTTCTTTTCTCTTTGATAGACTCCTCAGAAGGAAACATTTTGAGACCTCTTACAATTTTGTTGCTCTGCAATTATTGCTATTGTTTCAACATAGGCTGTCTGCACTAAGTCACCAGCATGCCTGCATTTCTTTTTGCATCCTTTTTAACTTTCTCCCCATTGCCACGAGCTTAGTCTGCAGAGGATCTTCTGGGCTGAGCAGTAAAATTCCACCTCCTATAATGTCCTTATTTCAAATAACCATGCAATATCATATCTGATCTTGGACATCCCTGTATTACAAGCTAGGACTCTCCAGGCATTTCCTTGATCTTCTTTAAGGAAACCATAATTTAGTGTTCAGAGTGCATCCTGTATGCAAGCTGTCAAAATTGCTTTGTGTACATCTTCAAACTGTACTCTGTGTCTCCCAAGAGGATACTGATTTTGAGAGGCTGCCAGGAGGTTTTAAGATACTGCCCTGTTTCAGGTCTCTCAGAAGATGGCTGGGCAGGTTCAGCTCTGCTTTGTTATAAATTATTCCATTTGGAGCACTTGGAACTCCTCTCATGTCAGGTCGGCAAACTTTAGTCCCAAGCAGAACTCTTGGGATAATGCAGTCATTGCCTGGAATGTGGAAAGTGCTCTTCAGAAGTCTCTTCATAGCTACTGAGAGCTTTAGAATTTACTGATCATGATCTAGCAGTGAAAAGTGCTTTATTTTGCCATATGTGTCACTGCTACAATGTTTCTGTAATTGTGGGTGAGGGTGGTGGAAACATGAAACATTGAAGGACATTTCATGTTAGAAATTGGTTTGAGATAGGCTGTGACTAAGACTATTTTACAGTAGGTGTCTGAGAGAAGGCCCACTATGAACTAAGTCATGTGGAAGTGATTCCAAGGCGCTTAATGTATTTTGCAATTCATAGTACTTATTATCCATGGCTCTCAAAGCTCTTTCAAGAAAGGTTAATGCTGTGAGAAGTCTTTAACACAGGGGCTATTGTTTTGCATGGAATAAGCTCACAAAATCACAGAGTAGAATGTTGAATAGGGCAAGGTGACTGGGAAATCTAGAAAGGAAAGTTGTTTAGGAAAAGGATAAGGCTCAGCTCCTCAGATGATTAAACAGCCCATAATTGCATGGGGTACTCACTGCTCTAAGTAAACTATCAGAACTTGTCTAAGAAGTCCTAGCTCTTAATTCATGTCTAAATTCTGGCTATTGCTCCCTACTGTGAACCCTTAATGAAACAGTTGCAAGGCTGGATAGGGGCGCACTGTTCAATATGAGGGAACAACAGCATTAACAGATGAGGACCTCTCCAACCCTAAGTGATAAAACAGTCAGAGTACTGTGAGAACTCTTATGGCACTAGAAACAGACAGCATTGCCATCATGATACTGAACCCATGAAGCCTAAACATAGAGTAGCTAGTGCTGCCTTGAAACAATAAAGAAAAAAATGTGTTACAGTGACCTAAGACTCAGCTAGATGTGGCCTTTTTTGTGCACGTGTAAGTGCATTTGAACATTGAACTGAGATAATAAAGTTTGTAGTGGGCATGAAGGTTGCTATTGGAAACATGGACTTGCATACACCATTCTTTTGGAAAGCAGTTCTTGATGAAACATCATTAGCAGCAAACTCAGTGGGAGAGTGGAAATTAATTTCATAGGCCATAGAATTAAAAACAATCATGCTAAGTATTGGGATCAGTCCCTTGCAGTTTCTGATAAACCTGAAAGCTGTGTAAAGGGAAGGGGGTTAGGACATTTAGTTACATGTCTCTACTACTTTGCCAGCTGTTGTTAGTTCTAGTAATAACTGATTCTTCAGGGTGACTTTCCTGATCTCCTAATCTTTTAATTAGCAAGAACTGATAACAAGGAAGTGACCTCTACAGACGGGGCAATGGAAATTATATTGAATCCCAAACAGAGAGGAGACTTACACTATTTTAGAGTTGAATACTATTATATAAGACATTTTTCCATACTGCAACATTGTTTAGAATGTAGCATTTCTTCTCTTAAAATAAATTAAACACAGGTGGAGGACACTAGAGTATGCACCTTTGAAATTCACTTAATGTATTATTAATGCATTGCTAAAGGAACAGAGAATGATAACCCCTGCATACCCACACTACACAGCCATTTTATTTAAGCCCTGAGTAGGAGAAAAACCATCAGTAGCAATAGAGGGATGGGGTTGGCATGATCCATCAGGCTCTTGATAAAGTCTGCTAACTTCATCGGATGTCTGAACTTCCTCTGCCTTTCTTCTTGATTTTGTGCTAAAATTGGCCTATTTCTTTCATCTAGAGATGACTCCCAGTAGTTGTAGTAGTAGTCACTGGCATCTAAGCATATGCTTTTGATAAAGTTGATGCCGATTAACTAAAAGTAAAAATCCATCTCAATCATAATGTTCTGCACTGTCTCATCTTCCAAGCTTGCTTGGTAATAACTTGTCTGATAGAAATGGAAGGCTCATTCTCCTGTTGTTTGGCCCTTCAGATAGTCAGAAGATGTCTACAGAATTTGCATTGTCTTGTTTTAATTGTGATGAATCACGAGTATTTACTTTCTCTCCAAGTGTGCAATCACTGTGATAAACCTATGCCAAATGGTCTGCTCTGCTGTTCCCCAGAGGTGTCAGTCTGCTTAAGACAGGGGGCTTCCTTTGTTCAATGTGTGCCATGTAAGTCTTTGAGGTTTCTCTAGTGATGTATGCTCAGCGTACTGACTGCACAGAGGCACTGAGCTCTTCCACAAGAAGTGAGCTGCTGAACTTCCCTCTTCCCAAGTCTAAGAGTCCAGAGAAATCGGTACCTGCTGTCTGATGCACAGGTCACATTCTTGCAGATTCTTATAAACTAGTATCCTTATAAAGCAGGGACCAACTGATATTCCCTCAGTAAGGAAGGTAGCCTATCACTTCCCAACCAGGGGGGAATATGCTGCCATATACCCCTCGAGCCATGCTACTTCATCTGTAAGAGAACATAACAGAAAGGGATGTATTTTTCGCACTTTCCTTTTTCCTTATTGAAAAGAAAAAGAAAAATCTGGGCAAGGAAATGTAGAAATTATCATCAGGATGTGTTTCTAACTCTCAGGTATGTGCTGGGTGTTTCAGGCAGTTTTCTCCTCATTGAGGAGGGACCAAAGGGCAGATACGGGGTCATGTGAAATCATTTTACTTCCCTAGCAGTGGTGCTACAGCTTCGATTAACATGGCTACATATGGCTGTTGTACAGCTGTTCAGTACACACATCTCACCAGCTGCTGTCATGGGGTGATCTGATTCCTGAGGCTCGGTACTACCTGTGCTTTATAAGGCCAGAACTGGAGAATGTATGGAAAGCTCCTTTGTGTTATAGTACTATGCCTTCTAAGCCGAGTTGGCGTTGGGCAGGCAGAAGACAGAAAAGGGGCTTGGTGGCAGGATGTGGAGGATGCCAGGTTGTCCTGGAGTTTTAAAATGGATCTGTACTTTGGTGCTATTCCTATCAACCTGTGTTTTAGACAATTTTTAAAGCTGTGTTTCCTGCTTATTTTCAGAAGAGGAAGCTAGTTGGCTTATACACATCCAGTGAGGTGGAAATATATGTGTGCTAGTTATTCTTTTGATTTACTTACTCATGCAGAGGAGATGAAACGACAGGAACGAGCCATGACCATATGTGTCCAGTTACTACAGAACCACAGAAGATATTGACCCTTACCCTAATGCTGTTATAGTTTATATGCAACTGAGTTGTTTTCTATGAGAAAAGGATGATTTGTCACATAGTGTTTGAAACACTTTAAGATTCTACCAGCTTTGTAAAAATATATGGAATTATCAATGGAGAATATGATGCCCGGCTGTGCAAAACCCTGGGTTATCCTAGTAATCACTAGGGTTTGACTGTGAGAAATGATTTAGACCATGGTAGTGTAGTCTGAAATTCCTAAGGGAGCATAAGCAAAGCAGTTCCATAATTCCCCACAGTTACAGAAGGAATGCCATTAAAAAAATTAACTTTGTTGCAAAATTAAATTTAAAATGCAGAATGCAATGAGGCAGTGTCCCTAACAGAGGCCAGAAAAGTCATATCCATTGATGCCAGAAAGGTCATATCCGTTGATTTTTATTTTTCTTCATGGGATGTTGCCATCTGAGAATAATGTCATGTCCCAAGTTGAATTCTGAAATAGGGCATTTCCAAGTGCATTTAATCAATCTGTAATTATTGACTTGGCTTCAGATAGGAAAGTATGGTCAGTGAAATGACAGGCTGGCTATACTTTCTATTCTCCTCCCAGGACCTAAGGAAAGGCCGTGATAACCCAAGACCATTGCCTGAATCTGTCCCAAGAAGGCTTTTTGCAATGATTGCCCTAGCTTCAATAATTCCTGCATTGTAATATGAGACAAAACTCCCCGATTTCTTGTTGTCATACGTGTTCTGTTCACTTGCTTGAACCCTTGGAGAGAAAATTCCTCCAATATAGCAACTGGCAGGTGTCCAAAGTGGATTATAGCCAGAACCACTACCCCAAGAGAGTATCTGTTCTTTCTGGGAAACAGCAAATGTACATCAATCAGAAAAGCACACATAAAAGGCATCCCATAAAATGTTAGTAGACCTGACCATAGATGTAGCTTTCTGGCCTTGCAACAAATTTAACTACATTAAGTAGGAAGAAGATATCCCCACTCAGTAGATTCTGATGATGTCTTGTTGGTTCTCTTCTTCTGGTCTTCTTGGTGGTTGCAGACTGTATCTGTCAGGTGGTGGGGGAAAGTAGTCCACACAGCTCCTGTTTCATGGGGTTTATATTGTGTGGAAGCTATGTGGAAACGCCCCCTGTACCTCCCCTGGGTAATGTAATAGTGGATCACGGGACATTTCATGAGTCTTTGACACCTTCTAAGATGTTGTAACTGTCTCTTACTTCAGCACAGTTGTATCAATCATGGACCATTATGGTCCATCAAACGTGATGAATAGCTCAGGCTTGGTGTGAATGTCTTCGCTCCCCAGAGGAGTTTTCACAGCTGAGTCATCATGTAAGAGAGCACTCTGGCATGATAAGGAGGACTATCCCACCTGCAGGATTTGCCTCTTATCAGCCTCTTCCCTTATCTGGAAATGCAGTTTGTAGCTTCAGGTATGCACAATAGTACCATCTTATCTCAAGGTCCATCCCCAGTCCAAATTCGTAGGCATATCCAGGGATGGATGGCCTTCAGCTGATGAGCAGCTGTTTCTTTGCAGTTTGCTACAGTGGACAAAAGTTTTTTGGTGATCTTAACAATGTTTAAGCCCTTAACCGTTACAGTATCTCACAACACTTCAAGCCAAAAATGAAGAAAGAGTTCCTGAAACATGTAGTGAAAAGATGAGTCTTACAAACATGCAGAATTGGCATAAAAAATGGGAGGAAAATAAACCCAGTTATACTGTAAGAAAGTTGTAAGGGAAAGGAACAGTAGATTCTTCAATAGATTAGAAGGATGATATTAGCTAAGCATATCACCATATCTTTTTCAACTCACATGGACAAAACATCAAAGAGAGAAAGTCTTCTTAAAGACTAAATATATGAGATCAGTCTTCCCAAAAGACAGAGAAGAGCTCCCAGTAATCAATGCAGTTGCTAATAAAGTAGCACAAACAAATGCATTTAGGCTTTTATTAAACATCAGCTTGTGTTTGCACATAGATAATATAGACAAAAGGATCTCTAGGTGAAGAATCTGGGGTCTGCAGTAAAGGGAAACGGTTCCAATGAGGTATTCTGAGTGCCTCTTTTTATGGACCAGTCATCTTCAAACTGTTTTGATTCAATATCCTTATCAGTAAAAAAAAATTTGAGCATGCTTGACCAAGCCTGGCCCCTTGGAGTCAGTTTTTGAATCTGCTAGGCTCTGAAGGAGTTGCCTGATTTTCTGAGCTGATGCACACCCCTTGCTTCAGCTGGATGAAATCTAGGATGGGCCATTCTCTGCTGGAGACACCATAAGGCCTAGGGAGACAATAGGGAACAAGACGAGTAAACTAGTAAGAGTGATGTTTTCAGAGAAAATTCAACTTTCAGTGCTTAGATGCCCACTACTTGAATTGATTATGAAAGCCCCCTGCCTTTGTTAGGGTGGATGTTTGATAGGAAGTGTTTTCATTTTCTTTGAGTCTATGGAGAAATTAAAATGATTTAGTCTAACAGATAACAGTTTAGACACAAAAATAACCATTTTTTGAAAGTAACATTTCCATCTGGTTGTAAATGAGGTATCAAACCTTTCATTAGAACACTAACTGTGATCTAAAATATTAAATCGTGAACTGAGAAAGAATAGCAGCAATCAGCCTGTTGACTGTTAAAGGTTTGACAGTTTAGGATACAGAATCAAGAAATTTTTGGAAGCTGGAAGTTCTTATCTATAGTTCTAGTCTTAGAAGTGTATAATTTATAATTTTTCAGTATGATTCGAAATATGCAGTACTTCATGGTTTTTTTCTCTGTTTAAGCAAAGTCATGTCTTTTTGAGTTGTGTGGTGGTATTTTTAATATTTAGCAATAACATGATTTCATTTTAACTGCCAGCTATGTGAAAAGTGCATCTAAGCGATTTCAAGGAATCCTTCTTAGCTGTAGCAATTTGGGAGATCAGCCTGTCAGGTAGCAGAATTTTAATTTCCAATGTGTTTAAATGCATAGACTTAAGGCAAAAAAGTATTTCCTTGTCTTTCATGTGTGCCAGGGATCAGGAAGATTGTACTTAGTAAAAATTCTCAGTTGTCTGGAGTAAAGAAAGGAAATGGGCTCGGGATTTGTGGTTTTTACTAAATTTTCTCATGGTTGAGCACCATGTAACACCAGGAAGATTAATGTAATCCATCAGATTCATTCTCATGTTCTTTGGATTAACAAATTTAGCTAAAATCCAATTTCTTAGTCCAATTTTATTTCAACTCCAGGAATTTGCAAGGTTATATGGATTAATATTGAAAACTTAAACTGAGGAACAGGAAATGTGATCTTTAGTCTATTTTAGTCTTGTCATGCAATTTTACGTTTTAAATTTCAATGGAAATACTAATTTTATTTTGGTGTTCACCATTGCCTTTTTTTTTTTTTTTTTTAATGGCGAATACGTATATACTGGAAGTGTGATAGTATTCCTGACCAGGAGGATATACTTACTATACCTGTACCAGTCTGAGTCAAGCAGTGATGTAGTTTAATGTGCACACATTTAGGATCCTAATTTTTGCATTTTATTATACTAGAAAATCATGGGTTCATTTTTATCAGAAGATTAATTTGTGTCAAGATCTAATTGGACTGAAATTACAATGCACAAATAGCTTTAAAATTTTTTATTAGTTATCTATCCAGACTGTTGGTGGTAGTTTTACTTAAAGCTTAAGAAAATATTTTTTACTGAAAACTGAGTATTAAAAATCCATCTATACTTAGGGAATTGAACAGATTGTTTCTGTTTGTTCATGTCTTTCAGTATTTTAAACTAGCTTAATTTACATTCTCACACCTTATTTTTCTTAATGTTTTGTAAAATAACAATGAGCTTTCCTGGTTTCTCGGCTCCCAGTTGATTTCTCAGCTTTCAGTGCACAAGTCTTTGAACTAACTAGTTAAATAAACCAAAACATCTCCCTGTGCTGAGAAAAAAGACTCCTGTTGTCAAAATAAGGTTCCTGTTTCAACAAGCCATGAATCTAGAAGTTTGGACAGTGGGTTATATGGACTTAGTGGTTTGATATAAAGTACGAACTGAGAACCTGTACTAGTTGCTCTTTTTAAGTTGAATTTTAAACAAATTATTCAGAAAAAAAAACCAACAAAGAGAATATGCTTCTGCACTCCAGCTACTCTGGACTAAACATAAGTTTAAACTACCTATATAGGTATCTATTTCTACATGTCCTCTGACAGCAGCGGTGGCTATTGACTGATGAAAGGAGCAGGTACTGAATAGGTTGCATGTATACATGTTATTCTGAAAACAGTATATAAATATAATCTGCATCCCACTATTGCTAGAAGTTATGTGTTCATAATTTCATTATATTCTTTCTGTCTGAGGAGCTAAATCTAGTTTGTTTTTTTCCCCTCGCTTGCAGAGCATGAGAATAGACTTAGGAAACGCATTGCACACTACAAGTCTTGATCTGGTAAAAAATTAGATTAGAATTAGTGTGCAGGGGTTCAGGTAGTAAATGGTACAAATCCTGCAGACCCCTGACTTGTAAAACCAGCCTGGCACTGACCACTTCAGTGTCTCTTCAGCTATTCATAAAGAAGATTAAACTGGTTCATACCAAGGGAGAGGACCTGTTCAGGTTTTCTTAAAATGCAGCCTGCATTCTCTGCTATTTGTCACCTGCCAGGTAATCCTTTTGCATGGTCATAATACTACTAGCTGAATTTAGCTTTTTTTTCTGTCTCTTCATAAATCTGTACTGCCAAACAGTTAATAGCAGGACCCAGCAGCGAATAGGCGTGGAGTAATCCCAGCAGATGGATGGCTGTCTCTCTACTTCACAGTGAAATATCTGTACTCCTGAACAAGGGGTGCCTGCATTGTACTGTGAGCCCCCTCTTCCTTCCGTGCTCCACTTTTGTGCAGAAATCCTTGCTGCTTCCAGGCTGAGTACCCCCAGTGAGTATGTAACACTGGTGTCTTTTTTTCCCTGTACAGTTCGCTTTGAGTTCTCTGATTTAATGCCTGGAGCTCTTTTCAGTCGGCTGTTCAGTCAGCTGCTTTCCCTTAAGTTTTTCCTCTGGGTGTGTTTAAAGAGTGATTTGAAGGAAATTAGGCTGGTGAGTCTTTTTCTTTTTATGGTGAATAAATGCCTACTATTCGCAAAAAGGTGTTCTCCCCTCTCTCCCCACTTCCAGGGAAAAAGATTGCATCCTCTGCTATGGTTCGTATCGGAGTGCTCTTCGGAGAAGTCGAAAAGAGAGAGACAGGGAGCTTTCACCATCCTTCGTAACAGAGTTGCTGAAGCCCTTTCTCCTAAACAAAAAAAACCCTCTTTACCGCCTTTTTTACTCTTGCCTGCGCTTAGAGCAAAGTTAGAGCTCTGTGCTTCTGCTCCCGATGAGAAGCGGGAGGGAGCTCTCCCTTTTCCTACAGCTCCTCGGAGAGGGTTTCCAACGGGCAGCTCGCGAGGCTGCTCCTGCCGTTCGGCCGCTGGCCACGGGGCGGCGCCACAACACCACGGTTGTGGCGGCGGGGGCTGCCCGGGAGGGCCGCGGGAGGGGCGGG
>VZRE01004074.1:570448-624001 GCA_013396775.1 Cephalopterus ornatus
TGCGCTCGGGGGGGCTGCGCTCGGGGGGGCTGCGCTCGGGGGGGCTGCGCTCGGGAGGGCTGCACGGACCCTGCCGAGAGCCGGCTGGGAGGAAGGGCTGGCGGATGGAGCACCACCAGCTGCTGATGGCTCAGCCGGCGGGCCTTGGCCGCTTCCTGGGACGGCGGTCCCACGGCGGTCCCACGGCTACCCGCGCTGCCCTGCTCTGCTCCCTGCGGCGTCGAGCCCGCGCTACTGGAATACTGTGACCTCCAGCTGCAGCCCTGCATTTGTAGTGGTTTACTGGGCGGCAGGGAGGAGAGAAGCTGAATGGGACAGCGTGTTTTCCCTAGGAAGTTTGTCACGTTGCCCCACACAGTACTCGGGCGCTGCCCTCATCACCACCATCCCTCAGGGTACCGCCGCTTCCTGCCAACCTCTTCTGCTCGTTTGTGTTTCAATGCTGCATTTCAAAATTCCTCAGAAACCTGGAAGAGCTTTTCAAAGTCACATCTTTAAAAAATCTTCCTTTTCATCTGAGAATAGCAGACACTCAATGAAGGTCAGTCCAGGCTTCCAAGGGGCTGAAACAACTACACAACTATTTCATGTCACTGATGGCACAGACTCATTAAAATACTTGTGCTGGTTGCTGATACAAGTCTGGCCTATATCACTCCTGTAGCTCTACAGGAACACAGTGGAGAGAACTTGATTCTGCACTATGTGTGAATGTAACAGAACATACGCATGTTGGCTACTCTGGGGACGAGTGCACACTGAAAGGTGCAGTGGAGACCTTTGAAAACCACTGTCTTTTCATTTCCCTCCTTTAAAAGCCACCATTTTGCTAAATAGAGATGTAGGGAAGCCCAAGTCTGCCTGCTGCCATCAGCTTAGGGTACAGCAGCCAAGTCAGCGGTGAGGCAGGATGGTCATGTTAGGCAAGCTGTCAAGGGAATCCTTGATTACAGTTTGATCCTTTAACTGTGTAACTGAGGTAGGGAATTGATCAGGCCTTCACACTTGAGGGAGGTTATCTAGAAGACAAGCTAACATAAAATGTATTGATGAAAGGTCTTTCTATTGCACAAAAAAATTTAGGGTGCTCAGGCTCCCCAGCTGGCTCTGTCTCCAGTGACATTGGCCAGATGGTGCAGCTCAGAACACTGTGTTCCTCCTTGTGCTGATGAAAGGGCTGAGCTCAGAGCCAGCTTTAGCCCAATGTACTCCTTGCCTTCTCAGACCTGAGCTCCATGGATCATGAGGGAGTATGGAGGTACCTCGGAACAACACTCTGGACACTAGTGGAGAGTGTGAAAAACAGATAGCATGTTAGTGCGAAAGCAGCTTGTAATTGTGGGAGTTTGTGCACTGAAGAGCATGTACTTGTGTACTTACAGGGAAGTTGATACTCAAGCAAGGTTGTGAGTCCCTTCCTGTACCTTGTCAAAGGAGCCTTGTCCACTCTATGTCTTGCTTTCTGCCTCAATGGAAGGTTTGGTTCCCAAACCTTTGCTGTACAGCCATATAGTAATAGATGGTCATGGAAATGCTGAGTATTTGGTTGCAGTAGAGTAGCAGAATTCCTTCATCTCTTGATGAAACTGTCATAAGCTGCAGAGACTACAGAACTAAGAAGTATGAAGGGCACTTTGTGGCTTCAAGATTCCTACAGGAGCTATCTCATGACACCAATTTTCATAGTTTGGAGGCCCTCCCCTTAGATGAGTAAATTGAGAAACAGGGTGAGAGGTCAGAGTTCAGAGTATAGTTCTCTATTCAAGGAATAAATCTCACAGGAAACTCTTTTGCTGTCTGGTGCATGAACTCTGATACCCTGCAGTCCTGTGGTATCCTTCTCAGAGCACCCCAAAGTACTTAGCTATGTTTTTAAATATCCCACTGTCCTACAAGTTGGTTCAGAGTCTAAAGTCCTGATTGACTGATGGGGGCCCCAAGGCATAGAACTGGGTTATGTGATTGTTACAAGGTCATACTAGTTTATCAGCTCCCATTTGCTGGCTTAAAACTTTAAAGGTTTTACAAAGCTTCAGAGCTTAAATCCCTTTTCAATTCTCTGGCTCTGTGATTTTTCCCTTTTTTTTTTTTTTAATGTAAACCAATTAAATCTCCTCTGGGCAGGCTTCTCTGTAGAAGATCACATAATCTAACTCATGGTGGGAAGAGACTTGCAAAGCTGTACATGCTAGACAAAAATCCTGCTGAGTCTTGTGTAGTTTATTTAACCTCTGCAGAACCTGACACATGCTAAAAATATTTTTGCCCTATATCTGAAAAGAACAGTGTGCTTGTGTACCACATAAGGATCCATAGGCCTTTCCAGTCCATTGGTTACCATTAGTTACCACAAATGTGTGTTAAACAATGTTTAAAATGAGAAAATCCTTTTAAATGAGCAAATTATGGATCTTAGGAAATCTCTGAATTACCGATACTAGCTTTTGGGCATTTCTTCACTATTTCAAGGACTGTGAGATCACCTGGAGAAGATTCACCCTGGATATGGAAGACAACTAGGAGGGCTGTAATTTCTTATTAGTATTGTTTGGTGGTGACTACACACCTCTTCTGCACTTTTCCAATTCCCAACCATGCTGTGACCGCATCCTGCCCTGCCTTTGTACACCAAAAGTCAAAAAAGAACGAGGGAGTGATGGAAAATCTGATATGGAAGTCAGTTGCTAAAGAATAGGGATATAATTAATGCCAGTCAACATAGTTTTATGGAAACTAGGTCTTGTCAAACAAACTTGATCTCGATAATGTAATCTCAAAGAATGGATTGTTAAAGGCAATTGTATAGATGTGATGTACTTGTACTTTCATAAAGCATTTGACTGAGTAGTGCATGATAGTCTGGCTAAAATTTTAGTATTACACGATATCAGTAAAGTGCCTGTTAAATGGATTAGGAACTGGTTAGTGAAGAGAGCTCAAAGGCATCATTTGTGGGAAGTATCACTGAATGAGAGTGTGTCCAGGGGATTTGGCAAGAACTGATAGCAAGTTCACTCTATTCAACAGGTTTGTCCATGATTTGGAAGTAACTATAAACCATAGCTGAGTGTTAAGTTTTGCAATGTCACAAGATAGGATAATAAATAATGAGAAAAAACTATAATACAAAGTGATTAGTATCACAAGGAAAGGTAATTATAACAAAATATGTATTAGCAGTCATGTTCACAGTAATACACTTGGGAGCAAGTATTGTATCTTTCAGTCCTCCATTCTGTAGCTTTATATTGAAAAAAGCTATTACATTCCTTAGAGCTGACCACATGATCAGGAAGTAGGAATGATTTTTACACTACATGTATGGCATTGACAGACTGCTAGCAGAATATAGCATGTAGCTCTAGTACAGAGTTTTCAAAGGAAGGTAGAAAAACTGGAGAGCAAAGCAGAGGAACTGAAATGACTTGGAATGAGAAAATAGAGCTCAATTTAGTTTCAAAAGCATTGAGAATGATAGTGCAGAAATACCTTAATGGAGAAAAAAATGCCAGGTGCACTTTCTTTCCCCACTATGATCAGAGGACCCTTTCATGACAACAGGAACCAACATCTGGAAGCTAGAACAGTTTATATTAAAACTGCTAGAGCAGTTTATATTAAAAAAAAAAGATACATTTCTTCCAATAGAAGAAAGATCAAATACTGGAAAGACTAGCAAGGACGCTTTTTGTTTTGTATATTCTCAGCATCTATCCAGTGACTTAACAAAAGAATTGTTTTAACTTATTGTTGTTATGCTCAAAGTGTAATTTTGTGGTCTGAAATATAAAGGAGGCCATCCACATGGTCTTTCTGCCCTCAAGTATGACTCTGTGAAGTGAACAAAATACTAAATAGCTTCCTTTTGACCAAGTGTCATCTTTGTCCTTGCATCATATGAGGTCATATGCAGCCCTGCTGAGTCTCACTGTGCCAATATTCAAAAATAACAAACCACGTGACTAGATGATGTATTGTGTATATGTATACACTCTCTCTTTATATATGTCTACACCTTGCAAGAACCTATCTTTCTTCTTGTGCTCCCAAGCCATGAGTGTGTTTATAGTCATGAGAAAAAGCCTCTTGTTAACAATTTATGCTGCATTTCCAACCTGCACCTTCTGTCAGCTTGCCAAGTTAGGCAGCCTGCTGTATTTCAATCTCATTTTCTGGTCCCTCAACCTGCACCTAGAGCTTCTGACTTTGCTCGGTCCATACTGCACTAGAACCCTCTTCCTCAACCTTGAATGAAGGTAGGCTATTTCTGGCCATCTCTACTTGAGGAGTTAATATGGGAAGCTGTGGAAAAGGAAAAGGGTGCCAAGGAAGTCTCAGTAGGGCCAAGTAAGAAAAAGCTCTTCTGTGTCCCCTTTCTTTGCACCTATGAGTTTGCAGATCCAGGGGAGGGGAAATGTTGGAAAGAGGCCTTGGACAAAAATTAATTGGCAAAGATGGGGAACAGCCAAGCAGGCAAAAGAAGATATGAGATAGAAGGAGCAGAAAGAACAGTATGAGGAGGCTGAGGGGAGGTCTTTATAGTAAGATTTCTTATTAGAAGATTTCAGGAGAATAAGCAAATTTTTTTGCAGCCAAAGATGCTGTTTTGAAAACCCGGAGTCTTATGTGTCCCTCTCATGAAACAACTGCAGCACCATCTTGTTTCTTTCTCATAATGGACATGGGTTTATGTCCTCTCCTCCTGTTTTGTGCTTCCAATGGAGCTGGATTCGCTGAGCTAAGGCAACAGTCGATCCTATCGTAAATACCCTTGCTGCATTCCTGGCAGTACCGCTGCGTTCCCACAGTGGTTGTGGCCAGGGTCAGTGACCCTTGCAACAGATGTGTGCCCTTTACTCTTGCCTTCTTTCTCTGTAATGGCACTGCCACTGATTTAATAGCATTAATGTTTAAGCCTTTCTCAGATCATTCTACTTCCATTGGCCCTCCTCTTTTATCTTAATTTGGCTGGAAGAAATGGCAGCTTTTCTTGCTGCTTGCTAATGAACCTGCCTTGAGCAACTTCACAGTTGGCAAGGAAAGCGATGCGTCTGTGGCAGAAAGCAAAGCCTGCCAGAGTCTCTGTAGACCTAGACTTTTTCTCAGATATGTTTCATTTTCTCAAATGAAATTACTTACTTTGTGAGTCATATTTTTTCTGTTCCATGTGTGATTAAATCAGCACTCTGTGAAGTTTTGTCAGAGGAAAGAAGAATATCTGGCTTGTAGGATAGACAGTATCCAGGTGGTCAGGATTCTTATGTGGGGTACTGCAAACATTTACTGTAGCAAATCTGAGTGCGACTTTTCCACAGGCTGGTGCTATAGCAGCTGTAGGACTGAGCCCTTGCCAAAGAAGCACTTATTAATTCACACAGAGTGAAGAAGTTCCAACAGGGGACACTGTTCCCAGAAAAAGAAATTACACCACTGAAAGCATTTTGCTATGCTGGGGAAGAGCCAAGGTCAGATTTCAGGTCCAGAAAAGTAGACCAGGAACTTGAGCCCAAATCCCTTATATCCCATGTAGGTCTCTTTCTACATGCAGGCTTCTGTGTTGCCCAATGCAAATTAGGGAGCCTTCTTTAGCAAAGGTTTCCTCAAGACAGTGAATTCCTGTAAAACATGTGCATTCAACAAATTGAGTAATTCCCAACAAAGCTGGTTATGCCAAAGACAGAAAGGAAAAAACAAACCATAAGCAGTTCTATAGATTAAGTGCTGACAAATAGGTAGAGAGGGAGGTGTTAGGGTGATAATTAGATAGTTGATCAAGCATGGGCAGACTTGTGGCAACTGCTTAACTCATGTCTCTCTTTGGAGTTCTTACGACTGTCTTCTGTGTTTGGGCTGCAGCATGTGGCAAATGAACAAGTTTTACTTGGAATCATAGGAAAGACTGGCAGGTCGGCATAACTGCCTCCTGAATGCAGTGTACACCTATAAAATGCCACACTCCCTTTCCTTTGCCTGTTTCCTTTCTATCTGTAGGAGGAATGGAGCTGTGTTTTGATGTGTGGTCCTTTCATGTGGAGACATGAACTATGAGACCTTGGCCTGTATAGAAACAAGTCCTGCCATTACATTTGCTCTACTTTTCCTGTCGAGCCACTGATTTTGAGCAGTTCCTACGACTGTTTGTTTGAGATCCATGGCTGCTTCCCCTCTCTGCCCATTTGGACCAGGGTTGCTAATCAGTGCTATCAAAAGAGGTCTGAGTAGATCTTTCATTCACCATTGTACACTTCCTAGAATTATTGTTGTGCTTGCTTTTAACTGGAAGGATTTGTTTTTTCCAGACACTTGGTATTGCTTCATGTAAGTGCAAGGTCACTTCTACAACACTGGTTTTCATCCAGCTCCACTACTGCTTGTAAAGCATTCCCGAATAACTGCTTGGCCTTTGGAGTGAGTTAGTCCCAGTCTATTGCCAGTGGACATCTCGATCAGAGTCATGGCTGGCATTGACCAGCCCCCTTGACAGTAGTCTTGGCAAAGAACTCAGGGCTTGAACAGACCATTAGATAATTAGAATCTACTGCAGTGACTTACAATCAAAGATCCTAAAGAAATGGATGCAGGAGGTCCTCTTGCAATCCTAGAAGTAATAAGTCCAAAGGTGTAAAATTAGTTCTGAAAATGTTTCCTTTTCTCTGACCCCTGGGCATATTGTAAGCTTTTGCTGAGTTTCCTGATCAACTGCTCTGTACTCCTGGTGGGACTTGCAAAGCCAGGAGGTTTATAGGAGATAGGCCTGGATCTTTCTGGCACTTGTTCATCATCCATATAATGGTTAAATGTTTCTCCTGCACAGTCTTCTATTGTTAGTTGAGGAATCAGAGAGAGTATAGCTGTAAAGTTTAAGCTGAAATTCAAGATCTCTTTTCTCTGTTCTTCAGGTTGAGCACAGAGAAGTGGAGAGTTTTATAAGTCTGAAAATCTGACATTGAAGTTGTTCTTCTAGGGATACAAAGCGGGGGCTGGTAATTGATCATAGCACTTGTATTCAACCTTTTCAATTTTGCCAGTATTTTTAGTGAGCAACAGCAACCTTTTCCATTTCCCCACTTCTCTATTGCTCTCCTGTGAAAGTGAACAAGATACACAGCTGTGCCTACACACATGCAGCATTTTGAAACCAACACTGTAAAGTGAAGCTGGATTTTCTTTAAATATTTCCTCTTAGTGAAGACATTCCTAAACTAGAGGTGTTTGTGTCTGTTGTTCGCTGCTCATCTCCTAAATTGTGATGAAATATAAAGTCACTGGTCAGCAAAAGCCTGTCAGAATGGCCCTGAATGACACTTTGGTGTGGAGTACCTTAAAAATCTTATCAAAATCAGAGTGTGTTTGCCTGTGCTGTGTTAGCACCATTTCACAGGCAAGAATTGGTTTGAACAAACTAAGCATCTTATTACTGTTTGGTAACATGCAGAAATCCAGAGGGAGACCTGGCTAACAGGTCCAAAATTTATTTGGAAGCAAAGGTCAGGACACTTGTGTTCATTATTAATTGATAAATGAATGATAGATGTTAAAAACAAGAGCCTTCCTTGCTTCAAGGTGCACAATCAGCACTTGCTAGAGGTGGTTCAGACAAGGATTCTTGGTCACTGCCCTGCAAGGAGATTCTTGTTCAAGCAACAGGTGCTGACAACTGGGGGGAACATGGCTGTTCCTGAGCTTGGTAGTACACATGCTGCCTGAGGGTGCAGAGGGAGGACTGGCTATGGGATTCGAGTTCTTGCTGGCAGAAGTGTTATTAAATCCCTCTTGTATTCAAAGTGTACTTTAAGAACTTGATTCAACCCTCCACCAAAAAGGGACAATAATATCTTGGTATTTTTTCTGTCCAGAGACAATAAAATTCATTTTATACTTCTGTTTTAAAGAAAACTTTCATTGTTTTCCTCATTCTGTCATCTGTATCAACAAGTAGGTCTGGCCATGAGATGCCATTTACACTATTTAGATCCTTCTGCCTAGAAGGTTGTTCTTGCTGGAAGACTATATTGTAACCTGCTTGTGTTTGATGGAAATTTACTTAAAAATGAGAGTAATAGTACCACCTGAAGTATGGCTCTAAAACACTATTGTTCAGAAAAGCAGGATTTGACAGTGAAAAACTTTTGTTCCTGCTATGAATTAGTGTGCCAGCAATCCCTGGCAATGTGACTATTGAAGGAGGCATCGGCTATGGAAATGGAACAGCACCTTGTCACTATGGTTGTACTGCCTTTCAAGAGGGTTGAGAAGAAGATGGTAATTATCTGGTGATACATGAGCATCTGTTCAATTCTGTGGCAGTGGGCATTTCAAAACATTGCTTATTTGTTACCTTCATCAATTGAAACACACTTTGTGTTTTGCTGACACCAGTTGTACCATATATTCTGGTAGCTCCTGGTCATTCCTCCAAGCATCTGTGATTATCTTTTTATTTCATCCTATTGCCTTTCAGCCCCCAGCCTCCAAGTACTTGTGCTTTTCCACATGGTGTTCTGGAAATGCTCTTTCCAAACTTCTTTATGAGGCTTCTTTGGAGTATTCTCAACACTCATGTCTTCTTATGAAGGCATTGATGTAGGATGTTGAAGTTCTACAAGGAAGTGGCAATAATGACTCAGCTGCAGCTTATTACTACTCCAGATCTTCTATCTGTTCCCTCTTCTTCCTCTCCATCATTTTATATGTGTTCATGACCTTATTAATGGGGTATTGCTGACATAAGGAATTGTGCTTCATCTTGGAGAAAGACTGCACCTTTGCCTGTTTCAGTGACAGAGCTAAAAAGGTGGGCAATGTAAATAAAGCATAATGTACAATACGAGATTATAATTAATAATGAAGCTCCTTCTTAGCTGCTTCAGCACTCTTTTCCTTGGGTTTCCACAGAATCTTTTGATGTCACAGAATCACAAAACATGCTAAGCTGCAAGGGATCCACAAGGATCATCAAGCCCAACTCCTGGCCGTGCACAGGACCATTGCAAGAGTCCCTTTCCGCTGCACTGCTTTCCAACACCTCATTCCCCAGTCTGTCCATACATCAGGCACCAGTGCTCACAAAATAATGCTGCCAGTCATAACCTCACCAAACCTTTTCTGAATTCAGTCTAAAGCCAGCTAAGAAAGGATGTTTTAAGGCTACGAACGTTCTTGTGCTTTCTTCTCCTGCCACTCTCATCTCCCCTGGCTAGCCACCTTAAGCAGCCATCTCTAAACTTATTTCTCCCTTGCTAAGTTCCTGTTGGATCCCTCTCCTTCTCCTGTTTTTATCTCACTACCCTCATACTGCCACTTTAGTGTACTGCCATGTAGAGGTTTCTTTTGCTTTTTGGAGCCCTGTCTGGCCAGTTGCAGCCTTTTAAAGGCAGTGGCCTTCAAATCATATATTGCAAGGCATCTTTCTCAGTTATATGTTTTGTTAACCCCACAGCCTCTGGTGTACTCTCAACTTTATGCAGAGGTTACTAATGATACACTGAAGATACAAAAGATAGGGCTGGTCTTAAAATGTTCTATCTACATGGTTGTTTTCTCTCCACTTCTTTTTAATTTTAGGGGTTCTTTGTGCCTGAAAAATATTTGTTTACAGCATCACCTCTTCCTGTTTGATATCTAACTGTTTAGGCAGTAGTTTTTAGTGCAATTTTCTATCTGCATCAGTACTGTGCTACATTTATTTCCTTTGCTGGTGATTTTCACTGATACAGAAACTGCTAATGGATTTCTGCAGAGAAGACTTCCCACTCCATGTAATCACCTCCCAAAATGAATATCACTTTTGTTGTTACAGTGACCTGATAGAGACATTAATTTTACTTTAATTGGTGGCCTATAACAAGGGAGTTAAACAGGTTTCAGGACTGTAGTGTAAACAGGTATCTGTGTGATAGAAATCCAATGGCAAACTCCAATTTTCCGTGACTTCTCGGGGAAAGGTCAGTGTTGGTGTAACTTCTCTTCAGCATTCAGGGGACTGCAGTGACAGATCTTGCCAGATTTCAAGATTCTAGTTTAGAGAAAATATGATAGTAAATTTAGGAAAGGTGTCTCTAAATCAGCCAAGCAAGACAGAGGAATTCATGGTGCTTGCCTGGGGTCACAAAGAAAGTCAGTACTGGAGATGGGGTATTGCAACTGCAGGCTTTTGCTTAGGTTGTGTGTCTCCAGTATAGAAAGGTATAATCTGTCCAGCTTTGTCTCCATGGACAGTGACTAGCAAATACTTCAGAGTTGCCAGCAAACTGTTAGTGGGAACCTCTAACTGGGCAAAATCTGTACCATCCAAGCCCATGTAAACTAACGGCAAGATGACAGATATTGTTTTGTTATCTATATTTTATTCCACCATGAAAGGGATTAAAATATTACTTTAACACACCTGATCCCCTGAAATTCTACCGCGCATTTGAACAACATCATTCTGTGTGCATGTAGAATATTTTTCTCACATGGATCTTACTGATTTCCCCTTATTCTTGATTCTCCCTGCTGTTTGTCACATATCAATTCAAGACCTAGCCCCATCTCTGACTGTAGCTATTCGTTATCAGCCCTTTTGCCTTTACCACTTCCATTTGTAATTTAAACACCCTAATTTAATAGGTTTGTCTCATTATTTTGATTAATCATATTAACTCATATTAATTAAGAGATGGATTTAGGTAATGACAGAGGTTAATGGAGTCAGTTTTCACTTTCCCTTGGTTTTTCAGGGAAGGGGGGAGCAACAGGGGTAGGAGGAGAAAATAAGAAGAGAGACTAGAAAGAGTGAAAAAGAGAAACTGTTGGGGGGGAAATCTCAGTTAGCAATCAGAAATTCCCTGCTAATTGAATGTCTGATTTTATTAATGATGAAATTTATAAAGGTCCTTAAGAAAAGAAAAGAATTTAGCCAGTTCAGCAGTTAAGTGTGAATATTAACTAACTCCAAGATAAAAGTTAAAATATCCATTTTCTTTTCTTTTCTCTAGTTCTTTAAATAAAAATCTCTCTTTGACACTTCATCCCATTAGAGCTTTAGCTTACTTTGCCATCCATTTCTAAATGGCTGGAGACTGTAGAGAGAATGTAATGTCCTGTATGGTTTAAGAAATGCTGACCCTGGAGGGCAGGAAGTTAATACATGGATCACTTTAGTGCTTAGTTTCACTGGTGATGCTCTCTGATGATGCTTTGGTAAGTGGAAGAAGGATTCCAGCTCTGACCTACATTCTGTCTCTACTCTGTCACACTTGTTTCCCTGAGGCTCAAGAAAACACAAACAGCAAACAGAGTTTCAGATTCAGACTGAACTTTGTGTTGGTGCTGTGGGGGCAATTCCATCTCCACAAAGGCATGGGGAATCCTTTGCTTATCCAAGGCCCTCCATGACAGTCTCACGGTTATTACTCCTGGGCATGCCCAGCAGCAGGATGCTCCTAATTTGTCTCTTTCCTATTTGCACCAATGCTATATAGGCACAGAACCCCATTTGAGGAGGGGAACTCCTTATAACCCTACTGCCCTTGTGCAAATGACAGCATGAGGGCAAGTCAGTGGGAAGATCTTTCATCCTGTGCTCCATGACTCTTCAACTGACCTGCTTCAGTGAACATTTGAACAGAAAGTAATTTTTGAGCTGAATCTGGTTGGTAGTGAAGTGTGGGGTACTTGTGCAAGACGCCAGACTTTCTCCTTACCTGAAAAGAACATTTCTCTGACAATGGTAATATTCCAATAATAATATTTTTGTTACAGTGGTAACAAGGCATGCAAAAATTAGAGAGGTAACCATACAGGAAGAAAAACTGTTATGCAAACCCTAAATTAATGAATATAAGTAAAAGTTGTTTTGTGAACAAACTGTTGCCAAAAAATATTTAATTTCGAGGAAGCTGGAATCTTTGTATATATTCTTCCAGTAAATGTTGCTGTTGAAATATAGTACTCACAGGTGACTTGTGAAAGATATACAGTAAAGTTTGCAAGACCATGATCTAGTTTCAAGTGCAGTGCACTAACAGCCCAAAGATTATATGGCAATAAATTACAAAGCAAAGCACCAAGAACATTGTGAACCTTTCCTGTGAGGTATTTGGAGAAATATTTCCTAAATGTGACCACCTATAGTCACTGTATTTGTGTTAAATCAGTAAAATATATTGTAAGTGGAAGGGCACGCAGTACCTCTTGAGTATCCAGATTTTACATCTGTGGGACAGTCCTTGCTCTCAAGTACTTTAAACTACAGTTTGCAACATAGACAGTGTCATGAATTTTTAATTTCATCCATCTGGAGTGCTTGACTGCCACTCAGAAGAAATTTTAATATATATTCCAGAAGTTGATTATTTTTTTGTGATCTGTCATTAAAATTGCAAAAGTCTAAAGTGGAATTTTTCCATAATCAGTATATCAGAGTGGATGAATGAAAAAAATTCAGTTCAAAAGGCACTAGAGCAGTTGAAATCTAATAGACTAAAGACTAATTGACCTTTTTTGTGACTTTGATGAAAACATCAAAAATCAATTTTGCTTTATCAGTGATGTTTCAAAACAGGTAAAAATATACCACATATCCAAATTGTTGGCAACTCAGGAATGTTGACAATCTGCTTCTATGATGTCAGAGAACGTTATAAAATTAACATTTTTTTGTTATTTTGTTTCATCTTTGCTTAACATAAGCATAAGTCAACGAGGGAGTGATTTCTGTGCAAAATGACAGGTGACTGGAACACTGGAGAACCATGAGCTTGAAAGATCCAGTTAGTATTCCCAATTTAGTATCTTTTGGCTTGCATATAGAAGTGTAAGCATGTAAGACTTATATTTGAAAAGTACAGGATGTAGAAGAGAGAGAATTCTGGGCATGTAACATTAAGGGACTTCAGAAATAGATGACTGGAAGCGTCTTAATGCAGCCTGACATTATGAAATGACCCAGCGATATTTCACTAAATTGGGAATTAGAACAATACAGCTGCCAGCATGTTTTTGTTCAGAGAGCTAAGGTCTTGTTCAAGCAGGGAAAGCCTCTCAGGCAGACTTTGTCTCTGTGGAGTCTCTCTTTGTGGTTACCAACCCATCACAGCTGCCTCTCTACCTGGGAGTATTTCTGAAACTCCAGTCTCTGAAATCCTGCTTTCCCTTGAAGAATTCTTATTTTATTAAAAGCATGCAAAGCTTTTATCTCTTCAGAAAAGCTTGAAACAGTAGAGTAATAATAGCTCAGAAAATGTAAAACCATGTATAAATTTCAACAGCGTTTCATGATGATTTAAGACATTTAGGGGATTATTTCAGAACAGGGCTCAAAAATAATCAATGTCACAAAACATGTCAAGCTGGAAGGGATCCACGAGGGTCATCAAGTCCAACTCCTGGCCCTGTACAGGAACATCCCCAAGAGTCACACCATGTGCCTGAGAGTATCATCCAAACACTTCTTGAACTCTGTCAGGCTTGGTGCTGTGACCACTTCCCTGAGGAGTCTGTTCCAGTGCCCAGCCACCCTCTGGGTGAAGAACCTTTTTCTAATATCCAACCTAAACCTCCCCTGACACAACTTCAGGCCATTCCCTCACATCCTGTCACTGGTCACCACAGAGAAGAGATCAGTGTCTGTCCCTCCTTATTGTAGACTGCAATGAGGTCTCGCCTCAGTCTCCTCTTCTCCAGGCTGAACAGACCAAGTGGCCTCAGCCACTCCTCACATGGCTTCCCCTCAAGGCCCTTCAACATCTTTGTCGCTCTCCTTTGGACATTCTCTATTAGCCTCATATCTTTCTTATATTGCAGAAACCAAAACTGCACACCACATTCAAGGTGAGGCCATCCTGGTGCAGAGTAGAGCAGTAAAGGTTCAGATGGAGAGAGAATACCAGATATAGTATTTTCATTGTGGAATCGGGAGGACTGGACTGCTCCTTTTTTGAGATTTCTAGTGGATACTGTTTGAATTAATATGTGTCTAAAGGGCAAGTTTGAATAAAAAACTTGCCTTTAAAGGTTATGATTTCTTTTCACACTTCATCACTTAAGTCTGAGGTACAGATTTTTATTTTTTTTTAATAAACAGTAGACATATAGGAGATTTGCATACTTCAAGAAAGTACTAAATAGGCAAAAGCAGATTATAATGCTGGACTGTCTAAAAGCAAAGATAGAAAAATTACAGCACTGAAAAATTGTGTAGATAGGATATTTTTTGTAAAAAAGCTTTGGTAGTTTAATTCTGATTTTATTTGTGTTGAATTTACACTAGATGAAAGTCAATGGAGTTGCTGCACAGCGTACAGTAGCACGAGGTTAGGACTGAGTCCTGTATCATAAAATATTACATGTAAGTGTATACATGCTTCTTTGTGGGTGAACTGTATCTCTTTGTCTATGCATATTCAAGTGTATATATTTCATAGCTGTTGTCTGCATAATTCACTTCCAAACCCAGCATGCGTTGATTTTCATAACTTTTTGTTCTATTACAATATTAATGGGGCTATCAATGGGAAAGAACAAGAGAAGCATTTTTAATGTTTATCTGACAGTTGCAAATTTCACTTGAGGTTGTTTACTGGGATCTGATTGTTGGCAAAGAGGAGTAGGAAAGGCAGCAAGATGAATGGGATCACAGGAAGAAGAGATGTATTTATGGGTCCTCTTAGCACCATCTAAGAGTAATAAAAAGTCCTGTCTTACCCCTCCTTTACTAAGTCTTTAGTATTAAACAGCAAAAAATGAGCAATTGTTTTAATTAACTTCTATATAATCTAGGTGGCCTGTTCAGAGTGAAACACATTGTATTTAGATACGTGAAAAAATGGGTGAAGGTCTCACTTTGTATATTTTCCCTAGTGGGAATGTCTTACAGCTGTATCCAGCTCTTCTCAGAATGACCTTTCATATGACACTGTGGAAAGTTGGGAGTTTTGTTTAATATATTTATGATTACCTTTATTCATGTTCATAAAATGCTTTGCAGGCATTTACAGTGTATTTTCAGATCATGATCCTCAAATTAGAAAGTGTTATGTCTAACTTGAAGGAAGGAAAGGTAAAAGGCGGCAAAGGCTTTTTCTCAGGTCTGCAGATAGAGCCGCTGGGCATTGACATCTCAAGTCTGATGCCTGTCTTTGTGCCCTGAAATATCACTATATTGCTAATAGATGGGGCAATCACTGACTAATAACTTTGCTATGCTGGGCAGTAATAAAGGAACTCTCATTTGTACCTATTGGGAGGATAGCGCTGGAGAGATGTATGTGCCTGATGGGAAACGGGTGGTCAACTGTGAGACCTTCGAAGTTGTACAACCTAGTGAATAAGTCTCTAGGTTTCACTGGATGCTATATGAAGATCAGAAAAAGGAAACACCCTCAAGTATCAAGTTGAATTTAGCAGTGGAATTTATTTTTACTGGATGTTGTGGCTGACCAAGAATATGATCAAGAAAATGATATTAGGTATTCAAGTTCATTGATGACTAATAAATGGAATAAACTATGAAATGGTTTTCATAGAATCATAGAATATGCTGAGTTTGAAGGGATCCAGAAGGATCATCAAGTCCAACTCCTGGCCCTGCACAGGACAATTCAGGAGTCACACAAAGTGGCTGAGAGCATTGTCCAGATGCTTCTTGGACTCAGACAGTCTTGTGCTGTGACCACTTCCCTGGGCAGACTGTTCCATGCTCAGCTGTCTGCGTGAAAAACTTTTTCCTGGTATTGAACCTAAATCTCCCCTGACTCAGCTTCATGATGTTTCCTCAAATCCTGTCAACGGTCATAAGAATGAAGAGATTATTACCTGCCCCTCCACTGCCTCTCATAAGGAGACCACAATGAGGTTTCCCCTCAGTCTCCTCTTCTTTAGGATGAACAAACCAAGTGACCTCAGCTACTCCTCATAAGGTTTCCCCTCCATACCCTTCACCATCTTCTTTGCCTTCCTTTGGATGCTTTCTAATGGCTTAATATCTTTCTGGTATTGTGGTGCCCAAAACTGCACACAATATTCCAGGTGAGGCTGCCCCAGTGCAGAGCAGAGTCAGACAATCCCCTCCCTTGACCAGCTCGTGATGCTTTGCCTGATGCACCAGGGCAGATTTATCAACTCCTCAAGAGCCTAGGTGATAGAAGAGTAGGTGAACTCTTTCCCTAGCACTAGCTGTTGGTGAGACAGGATATTTGGTGTGATGGACCTTTAGTCTGCTCGTATGTACGTGGTAATGTGCTTGTTATAGCACATTTTGCTATAACAATCAATGTAAACTCTAATCTTGAGAATGATGGATAGTTAGGAATCTTAAAAGCTATGACAAGGTCCTACAGCTACTCTTCCGTTTCAATATTCCTTGCTCTGTCCTTGCAGCACTCTGTGCAAAAGCCCAGTTTTCTACATTCTAATAGGTTGATGAGTATCAGGGCCTACATAAGGAGCACAGATGCTGCTCTCAGAATTGGTTGTAGAGACTTGATCAACCTGTGAATATGCAAGTCTGAATATTCTGCAATGATCTCCAGTTCTGCTGTGCTTGTGAGATTGCAGTGTTTCAGAGGCAGTTTAAGGCTGAGGTCCTTTTTCTGTTGATACAAGAGCTAATGTTGTTGTTCTAGAACATGACAAATGTGTTAATATATTCCATGTTCCTTAAGTGCTGTTACTGCAATACTGTTCACTTTCTGTCCTGACTGTTGCTGCCTGAGTTGTGAAGTAACTTGGCATATATTTGTTTTAGAGGTGACAGTGTTTTAAAGCAAGGTGAAATGATTCCAATATATGAATTCCAAGGTCTTTTTGAAATGGAAGATTACATGTGCCTAGTAGTAGTAGATAATAAGCCTTCTTTCAAACTCTTGTTTGGGAAACAAAGCTGCTGCATCTCAGTGTTTTATATACATTTGTGAAGTAAAATTGTCAATATTTAGAAAAAGCATGTATCCTTTATCAAAACTGTAAGATATAAATGAAGCAACTGGGGGCAAAGCTTCCCCAGAGCCCTTCCCTCTTTTCAAAAATGTTAAATAAGTTTAAATTTGAAATCTAGTGTTCATTGATGGGCTAGGCTTGTTACACTCAGACTTGTTCCTGTGACTTGCATGGCTGGGAAAGGAAGAAATTTTGGAGCATAGTTAAGTTTTTTCAGAAATCACACACCTCTTTTGCCTGTCTGCTTGGGACGAATGTAAATGTGTCTGTGTTTCCTGGTGATTGTCCAGAAGATAGCCTCCTCGGCATTCCACCAAACGGCCACCTGTCCGCCTGTAATAAATGATGGCTATAAAGGGAAGTGATCGCAGCCATGATACAGGCAGAGGCATTTGTTTATATTCTTATAATATGTATCAGATTGAATAGAAATTATCACTTACAATTGACAAATGGAGAGCAGAGATAGTTAGTGGGTATGAGAAAGCTCAGCCAGAGCTGGGCCAGCTGTAAACTTTCTCCAGTGAAAGCTGTCTGTATAAAGCACGTGTCGAGCCAGCCAGTGATGAATGGTGAAGCTGGAGGCTTGCTTGTGTTAATGATCCCCACATGTTAGTATAGCAGCTCACAGTCAGTAAAGCCTCTTGTTGCTTCTCAGGAAGGCTCCTGATGGATAGAGGCTGCCATTTTGGGGTGCAGTCTGTAATTAAGCAAATAGGGAGCAAATCAGAGAAGTATTCTTGAGCATTTCTCCAGCAGAATAGTACTGACATGTAGTGTTTCCCCTCATAGTTTAAGTGTCGTCAAGACCAGCTTGCTGAACTTGAGTTTAGCAAAGCACACCGGCTGGGTACAGAAGTGGTATTATATGTTCCTGTAATGATAAGATTGTTGTGTGAAAGGGGAAAGGGGTATTCCTTGAAACTTTTTCAGATCAGTAATCTGCCTTATATGATTGCTGTCCTGAATGGCTGCTATTACTTCTCCCTCTTGTCTCTGTAGATATAGTACTTCCTTCTCCAGGTCAAGAAACTGAGTATGTCCAAGTAAGAAGACTAAGAACTGACCAGTGGGCTGGAGAGAGAGACAAATACATTCAGTCTGCAAACAGGCTGAATGTTTTCAGTTCCTACTAGCATTTGGCACTTTTTTCAAGTCTTGTGAGGGATGCTGGAACTAAAGAAAAATATTGGACCAGAGATGGAAAAGTGTCATGGCTTAACCCCAGCTGGCAATGAAGCAGCACCCAGCTGCTCACTCACTCCCCACAACAGGATGAGGGAGATAATCAGAAAAGTGAGAGAACTTGTGGGTTGTGATAAAGATAGTTTAACAGGTAAAGGAAGAGCTAGGCATGCGAGGAAAGCAAAACAAGGAATTTATTCACCACTTCCCATGGGCAGGCAGTTGTTCAGCCATCTCCAGGAAAGCAGGGCTTCATCACACTTGAGAAGACAAATACCACAACTCTGAACATCCTTTCTTCCTTCTTCTAATCCCCTGATTTATATGCTGAGTGTGGTGCTATATGGTGTGGGATATTCCTCAGGTCAGTTGGGGTCAGCTGTCCTTGCTATGTCCACTCCCAATTCCTTGTGTACCCCCAGACTCCTTGCTGGTGGGGTGATGTGAGGAGCAACTCTATCTGAGCCAAAACAAGCATAAAAAACAATTTCTCAAGACAAGTGATACCATCTGTGCTCTTTGGCATGAATTTAAAACTAGAGTGGACAAATCTCTGGAAAATACGCACCTGGTAGAAGCGCTGAACCATGTGGTTTTTATGAATTATTTGCAAGAGAGCTTTTTGGATTCTACATGTCAAGATCTATTCCTATGGATACCTGTAGTGGTCTGCCATATGTTTATTTCTTGTCCAAATCTATTTGGAGGTGGGGCTGTTGAAAGAAATGAAGTAGGAGTGGCTGAGGAATCAAAGTGCAGGTGAGAGTATTGCAGTGCAGGTCAGTTTCTTACTTTGTGCTTGCCTCCCAATCTGGTAAGAAGGAGTAAAGATAGCATCACCATCTATATGTATTTTGTAGAAAAAAAAATTGAACATGCAATAAGATGTAGCTTAATTTCTTAATGTTCTCTTACCTACCCCTTTGCGGCTGAAAATGTTCCATATGGGCTCAACCATCGAGGGTGTCCATCTGTGAGTCTATGGGATACAGAGCTGACTGGAGTGAAAGTGCTGCATGAGAGAGGCTCATTGTATAGCTACTGCCAGGAGTGGGAATAGACCGGGTTATAAACTGCCTTGTGCTCTTCTTTCTGTTTACTCAAGTACTGCCTTGTGCCTGGTAAGGGGGGCTACTCTAATTCTTGGAGTCTTGCCCTATATCTGTTTTTTTCAGTTTGGTAGAAAACATATGTCCCAAATCTCTGAGAACTCATTACTCCTGCTGGAGGATAGGTTCAGGGAGTGCTGCCAATCAACTCTGTGCAAGGACTTTCAACTCAGAAAGGAATGTTCTCTCTATTAATTTTCTGCCCAGATACTGAATACTGGGTTATACATGAGCTGGGTAATTGAAAACAACATTACAGAAAAGTGAAGCATTTGAAAGAAGCACCAGTTTCTTCCTCATGTGTTAGTTCTACTGATAGCTTCTACTTTAGGTTTCCTCTCCCATATAGGAAGCTATTGGCTATAAATAATCTCACCTTTCTTCTTTTATATTGTTTCCAATTAAAAGATAAATGGTGATTTGTCTGGCTTGCAAATGGGATAGCAGCCTATTCTGACTGAAGACCCACTGGCTTTGGCTTGCTTCCCTGTCTTAAATTTCTTTTCACACCTCACGTTTGTGCAGTGAGAAGGCTCCTCTCCAGAGATCTGGCTTAGGTAGAGTGCACTGCTCTACACACTGCTGCCTAGTCTTGCTAGGACAGAAGGTTCCTTGCATAAGTTCATAAATCACATAATGCATGATGGGATCAATAGATCCCTTCCATATTGAAATTCCAATAATCAGCTTCTCTGAGCAAGTAGGAGTCCAAATATCTCATATCATGTTATGTCTATCAACATGTTGCTTTTGGGGATTTTGTCACAGATGTTGGCACTCTAAATTCTCTAGAGCAGTAATTAGGATGTGTTTCTGTTTGTGAATCATTGTTCAACAGCAGGGCATTATTTTTATCCCTATGTTTAGAATTATGTGCTTGCTTTAGCTTTAGTGTCACAGATTTGGGCTTGTATTCTTAGTTCTGCCGCTTAATCCTGTGCCCTGGAGAATTCGCTATTGGTCTCTGTCCTGTACTTTTGATGGGACAGCAATACTTTCTTCTGAAACCACTCAAAAATCTTCAGGCAGGACAAACCACCTGAAGAATGCTTTGTGAGTAAACTGCAAGGCTGAATGATAAAGGAGAAACTCAAAAATTCTCTTGCTGGTTTCTTAGTATCTTATTGTTTGGAAAAAAAGTTAAACTATCCTTCTTATAAAGCTTATAATAGAATAACTGACACTTGTTTTAAACATGAAAGTCCTTACAGTAGGAAAAAACCCTGTTTATTGCCTTAGCTTTACTATACTTTTCTTTGTGTGTTACATTGACCAGTTCTTGTCCTATTTTAATCCAGAGAAGCCCAGAATGATGCTTCAGGGGTGAATCTAAGGCAGTCTGAGTTTATCCACTCAAGTTTGGTATTGAGAAGAGGAGGTGATCAATAAGGTACTTAGAACTTTGCTTAGGTAAGTGCCCCTTTGTCATGCTATCATAAATAAAGTCTGTTCAGTTTTAACAATTAAAGTAGGTACTGGCAGCAAGTAGTTGTTGTCTCCTATTTGTTGGCAAGTGAGCACATACCTAGAACTGTGATGAGTGATGGGGTAGAAGATATGTCTTTAAAAAACCCCCAACCTTAAAAAACCACATAGGAAAAAAAATCAGTTCCTGTTCTTTGATGGTTCACTTTCTGGTGTCTGATGGAACATTATAGATCTGCAGGACAGTGCTGTTGCATTCATCTGTTATTTAAGGATTAACTTAATTTGCTGCAGCTTCAGCATATTTTAAAATTTGACTGAGTATTATCTTGAATGTTCTTTCTTTGTGCTCCTCTGGTAACTGAAGTTGAACGTGTCTAATGCTGTGTTCATTTGGCAACACTGACTTTCATTCAGAGATATGTTTGTGCTACGGAAACATTTAAAATTAAATAGGAAGAGGTAACAGGCAGTGACAGCATATCTCACCAGTATAGTCCTAAATGAATTAAATACTGTGAACTCTTATTAGTAAAGTTATGGAAGATACAGGAGACCACAATGTATATTGATTACTTATATGTCACCTCGATGTTTTCATAGTTGTGAAGGCTTTCCCCCTAACACAAACTCCTCTGTGTTGAGTGTGAGTTTTCTTTTTCCAACCAGAACTTCTGTATGTAGAATCATGGCCTTTACTCCAGTCTGAAAAGTCCTCTGTTTCATCAGTAAGATGTATGAAAAAACCAGGGGAGAATGAGAGGAGATGAAAAAGATCGAATAGTGTGTAGGGAATACTGACAGTGGAGCTGAAAGTGAGTGTGAGCTGATAAAAGCTGTTGCAGTGCTAGTGAGAAGCGAGGGGCTGAGTATGGATACTCAGCTTGCTTCCTAGAAGAAAATGTCTTAACTCTGCTTTTGGTAGGGAAATTTTCTACCTCTGTCCTTTCTATCCCCACTGACAAAACTCCATGGGAATTAAGGCAGTATGAAGAAGCTGTAGAAGTTTCAACAAGAATTAATGTAGCTTGGTATCCTGTTTGATAATGGCCCTATTGCACACTTTGAGAAGAACAGTAGTATTTGGTAATCCAACAGTTTAGGGGTTTCCTGAGCCAAGCGTTTCATATTAACTACTGTGATGAAAGGTCTTTGTAAGGACCTAAGTTGAACTACATTTAGCAAAGCAAGAGAGGGAGCAGCGTGAACTAGATCCCTTGATCCCTGAAACGTACTCAAAGGTGAAACCAAAATACTTTCAGTCACCCCAGGGCAGCTTGTAGGGCAGTAGTGCCTTGCCTGTTTTGATGAACTCAGATTCAAAACACAAAGTTCATCTTCAAAATAGGTGGGACCTGGAAGAAGGTAGGACTGGAAAATAGGGCATTGTTTCAGGCCAGAAGATTTCTTGTTTGTTTAGTATAGGATGTGAATCACAAGAGGAACTTGTTCTCACTCCATAACTGAGCCATTACTTTGTCTTATTGTGGAGAGCAGATGTAGCCTGGTTAATATGGTTGCAAAGAGGCCTGCAGTTAAATAAAAACTTGGATTTAATTATACCAGGGACTTTTCAACTGTTACAGCTTTCTCAGAGGCCATGGCACTCACAGTTTCTATATGAAACACAACAGATTGTAGCTACCTGCCTTGCTTGCTCAGTACTGGGCTGTGAGGTTTGTAGTATGAAGGAACATTTATGTGTGAGTGACCAGGATGAAGATGTATGGTGGAGAAGGGATAATGCCTTAAATGCAGTACAGGAGTCTGTACTGTTCTTGGTTGTGCATGTTATAAGCCCAAAGAGGAATAGGCTGTGCACAATCCAAACAACTCTCAACGGTCTCAGCCACAGATTCCTGGCAAGCAGATGCTATTTAGGAAGAACACTGGCATGTCTTTTAAAGGGATATGAATTACAAAGATATTACTTGTGAGACAGAGTGATAAAAATATAGTATGTGGGATTTCCTCTTTCTTACACACTTACTGTTTGTTCTCTCTCCCCACTTTTGAAGGAGAATCAGAGATTGGAGTAATTTGTTGGGTTTTGGATGTGTGTCTTTTTGCTTTTTCCCCAGTGGCTGGTTTCTCTTCTCTCTATTTGGGCTTTCCAGGCTAACATATACCTGTTGCATGAATGTAAAGTTATGCAGCTCTGGCACAAGGCCATCCCCTTTCCCCTCTTTGCCCCCATGCATGTGCCAAATGCGTTAAAAATCAGTCAAGAGGACTGCTACAAAAAGAAATTAGCACTGACATTATCTCTGCTCCTTCTACCACCCTAGGGTTCCTTGTGCAGTATTTAAGCATTGTTGTTAGCAGGAAGGTGATCCTACCTCCCTCTATGGTGCTTGGAAACATGGTCCCTCTAAATGATTAAGATTTTTATCTCCCTCTTGAAGTTCACCCCCCCTCCCCCTGCCCCCCTGACCCGCACTGTTTCAGCTTATTCTCAGCTTTCAATCTAAACTGTGACCTCTGTGTTTTGCTCTGTTGCTGTGGGTAGGGCACAAGGGGACCCTGTTCTCTTTCCTTTCTTTCCCCAGACGTCCTGCATGCAGGTGACTATTCTTCCAATACAGGACTGATGGCACATCCCTCTAGAGTACATCAGTGCTGCCCCTGCCCTGGACTGCTGGACAGGAACAGGAGATATAACATCTCTGGTCCTCCTTCTGTAACAGTTTTGCCCCATGTGAGGGATGTGTCCCACAGCAGTATATCTCAGCATACCCTTAGTGCATAATTATGTTCTGGAGCTGACTTTTCACAGTGACAATTACCTTCCCTGTAGTTTTCCAATTAGGAACCACTGTCGCATGCTTTACATGAGTAAAAGTGTGACATCAGTCTCTCTGTGTTTGTTCCAGTGGAAGGAAGGAAACTGAGCATTATGATGGGAATTGAAAACAACATGTAGCCTCATGCAGACCAGCCAGCTCTTTCCACTAAGCAAACGTGTACATTCACTCTGAGCTGGATACCTTTTGGGTCCTGACTTGCAGCCACTAGCTCATGACACTAGGCATTGCTTCCTCTTCTCCTTGTCTCTTTCCTTTTCTCTTTGGCTCTTCTGTCTGCCTACCTGACCCAAATCTAAGAGGAGAGAGCTAATAACACAATAACGTGGAGTGGGAATCTTTCCACTGCACACTCTCCCCACCCCCACTCCTGTCCATACAAGATTGATAATGAAACCGATACCTTTCACCAGCGTAATTTTCATATTTAATGAGCGTGACTCAGAAACTATTACATTAATTAGTCAAATCTCACAAACCGTTAATGGTGCACGCAGTAATTAATATTGTATTCAATTAAAAGCTGACCTGTTTCAGGTGCCTTCCCCTGGTTTGGGGGGCTCTTTGCAGATAGCGTATGTTCCAGTGCCTGAGGCCAAGCCTTTTATTTTGTTCCAGTAGTGGGCAAGGAAGGTATTTTTTTTTCCTGTTTTGCTTTTATGGTTTTTTTCTTCATGAACATATGCTGGTTTCTCCCCCAATCCCCTGCCCCTCGATCTCCAAACGTGCTGCTCTCACTATACAGACAACCTGCTTGCTGTGATTTATGGGTTAGCACAGTGCGGGGCTCACAGACTGGAAAATTTCCAGTTTACACAAGAATTCCCTGAAAAATGAGCTTGGTTAATTTATTTCTTTCATTAACGAGTTTGAACTGTGAGATAATCTTTCTGAAACCTGCTACCCTTGCCTTCACAAACCCTGGGAATCAAACAGGGCCTCTGTTATGCTTCCACAGAGCTGAAATTCACACCTCAACTAGCTGTGGACAAAAAATGTGTGGTCAAAACCTATTTTTGAAACTTATTTAAAGAGGTGAGTTTTTTCTTCTCACCTGAAGGTGATGGGTGGAGGTCCTAGGTCATAACGTTAATGCTGCAGACCTGCACTGAGTTAGCTCACTGCTATATCCTGATGAAGCCTGTGGACTTGCTACTCATTGGTGCTGTGGGAGCAGGGTGCAGGCTCTAAGATAAGCCCTCTTCTATTCAGCTGTGGTTCACTGGTTGCTTAAGATTCAGAAACTATATCCAGTAATTTCGTTTGTGGTTTCTTCCTGTTCAGTATGAGGTGAAGAGTTGCATATAGGTCCAGTCCTGATGCTTCTCTCTGCTGATGTGATCTGAGGACCACTGGTTACACTTGGTGTTATTTGAAAGCAGTTTGGGCCATTCCATCAAAAACATTAACAACACACTCTTTGACTCTTTTTTTCCTGGAGTGTGTGTCTGTTTTGTTTGGGGTTTTTTTCCTTCCTTATTTTTGCCCTGTTCACAGTTATGGTATGTTTCCACGTGCTCTATAATATCTCTATTCCATGATGAATGGCTTGGAAGTAGCTAATCCCTCCCGCATATTCAGAGATCTTGCTTGGACTGTCTCCGATCTTCCCATGTTCAGACATAAGAAGGATGTGGAAGTGTTGGAGCAAGTCCAGAGGAGGGCCACGAAGTTGATAAGAGGACTGGAGCACCTCCCCTATGAAGACAGGCTGAGAAAGTTGGGGCTGTTCAGCCTGGAGAAGAGAAGGTTGCATGGAGACTTGATAGCAACCTTCCAGTATCTTAAGGGGGCCTACAGGGAAGCCGGAGTTCCTCAGGAACTGTACTGACAGGACAAGGAGTAATGGGTACAAATTGAAAGAGGGGAAATTTAGGTTAGATATGAGGAAGAAATTCTTTACTCTGAGGGTGGTAAGACCATGGAACAGGTTTTCCAGGGAGGTTGTGGATGCCCCAACCCTGGCAATATTCAAAGCCAGGTTGGACAAGGCCTTGAGCAACCTGGTCCAGTGGAAGGTGTCCTTGACCATGGCAGAAGGAGGTTGGGACTAGATGATCTTGAAAGTCCATTCCAACCCCTTAAAATTCTGTGATTCCATGATTCTATGACATGCAAGGGGGCAGTACTGAATACAGCTCTAAAACTTCTCACTAAAGGTGAATAACAAGGAGCCATTGTCACCCATGTGTCTCCTGAAAGTTGTGTCTGTGGATAAATATTAAAACATCATTTGTAATAAAATCATCCTGCTTGTTGCCGAACAGTTTGGTATCTGCTCTGACCAAAGGCTTTTCCACTGAATCACTGCTCTCTAAACAGGTGTCTTGGTTTTTCTTGCTATATTGCATTATTTCCCCCTACAGACAAATATATTGCTCTTCATGCTAAGTGTCTGCAGAACAGAAGGGAAAAACAGGCTTTTCTTGAAAATATGCTATTGCTACAAAGCAATATGAATGAGAAACACATGAAATATCACTGTGATTTCTTCCTAAATAAGTTTAGTCATCTTTTAAGAAAATAAAAGAAAAATTGTATTATTTAGCTTTGTAAACATCTATTATCATCCTTTAAATCAATAGAATTTACCAAGAAGGAGCTTCACTTATTAAGGACTTTCATGGCAGATCTAGTGATAGTGTCCACACACTGACACCTGTTCAGTAAACCAGCTGAAATGTTTCTGTTTGTATAATGCTTGCCACACTTATGTCTTTCTGCCTGTCTTTCAGCCTTTTTTAAAAAAGTTTTTGGACCTCTGAAATAGTTTTCCATGCATTTGTGGGCTCCTTTATACTGACACTGAGGTTACTGACAATAGGATTTCCTGTACATGTCTTTTGTGGTTCTTTTGCAAGTATTTTTAGGACTCTCAGTATTCTGTAGATGGTAACCTGAGAACTGTTAGTGTGGATGACGCAGGCATGCCAATATTTGATTTCAGTGCTGTGTAGGGCAAAGAGAAAATTGCTTTTTGTTCCTTGACAGGAATTGTTATGCACTATACTAAATACCTCAAAAGTACCAGCTGAATAAAGTATCAGAAATCCTTTTAACCTGCTTCTTTTGAAAGGGCAGGTATCCAGTAGGCATGACTATGAAAATGACTGAAAGTGCGGATAAGAATATTTCTGTTCTCTGAGCCACTACCACTTGATTTTAACTGAGGATCAGGTAATTTTAATAAGGCCTGCTCAGCAGGAGTCCGTGGGCTGTGTCCCGTTCCACCCAGTTGGCTACTACACAGCATGTAACTGGTGTGATTGGCACTGTAAGAGTGCAACCCAGAGAGTGCCTGGGACTGGGGGACCAATGAAACACATGACAGCTCCCACAGGACTATGGTAAATATTCTGTGATTTTGAGATTGTAAGAGTGAGGTAAAATTATCAACACTGTTTCCAGCACAAATCCAAAACATAGCCCCATACCAACTGCTGTGAAGAAAACGCTACCCCAGCCACAACTAGCACACCCTTAAATGTGACACATGTATTTCTTGGAGCTGGTTCCTAGCTAGTAGGTTTGCCCTTATGTATTCTTTTCTTTCAAGAACAGTTTACTGTCAAAACAAGCAAGACCTTCCTCCATGTTTATCCATTCATTCATGGCTAGGCTTCGCGAACGAAGATTTGTGAAGGACTCTACCCACGCTTGCTACAAGCGCGCTGATGGCTAAAAAGGCCAATGCGAGATAGACACGTCCGGTTGCAAAAGGCACAGCAGAATGGCTCCCCAGGTGGTACTGAAAGGACACGGTTCTTTCTGCGTTGCCTTTTCTCCTCGAGAGTGATCCTGCGTGTATTTTCAAAAGATATTGCAGCATTGTGAATAGTGTGTCTCCAGGCCTCCCGATTGGAGGCCAGAGCAGACCAGTGATGGTGATCGATATGGCCAAGGCTGAGATGTTGTTTCAGGGAGTCCTTATATCTCTTCTTCGGGGCTCCTCTCTTGCGGCAGCCAGTGGCAAGTTCACCATAGAGCACAATCTTAGGGAGGCGGTAGTCCTTCATCCTGGAGACGTGCCCTGCCCAACGCAGCTGCATTCGCAGTAACATGGCCTCAATACTTGTAACTCCTGCCTGTTCAAGAACAGACGTATTGGTTACATAATCTCTCCAGTGGATGTTTAGGATTGTACGGAGGCAGCGTTGATGGAAGCGTTCTAAGAGTCGTAGGTGGTGGCGGTAAATGACCCAAGATTCAGAACCATATAAAAGAGTAGACAGTACAACGGCTCTATAAACACTGATCTTTGTACTTTTCTTCAGGTGATTGTTTCGCCAAACTCTTTTATGCAGTTTACCGAAAGCCCTGTATGCCTTTGCTAACCTGTTGTCTATCTCTGCATCAATCTTACCATCCCAGGAGATGATGCTTCCCAGGTAATTGAATTGCTGGACTGATTTGAGCTCCGAATCTCTAATGGTGATATGGGGATGATGGAAGACGTCTTGAGGTGCAGGCTGATAGAGAACTTCTGTCTTCTTCAAGCTGACTTCCAGCCCAAAAAGCTCAGCAGCCTCTGCAAAGCAGGATGTTAAACGTTGCAGAGCTACTTCTGTGTGGGCAACGAGGGCTGCATCATCAGCATAAAGTAGCTCACGGACAAGATGATTTAAGGTTTTAGTATGAGCCTTCAGACGCCTTAGGTTGAATAGGCTTCCATCGGTGCGGTATCGGATGTAGATGCCGTTTTCATCATCGAGGTCTCCCATGGCCCTTTGAAGCATCATACTGAAGAAGATTGTGAACAGTGTTGGTGCAAGAACACAGCCTTGTTTCACACCGTTGGTTATCTGAAAGGGCTCAGAAAGTGCATTGCCGTATCTGACTTGGCCGTGCTGGTCCTCATGAAGCAGGATGATCATTTTAAGAAACTTGGGGGGACAACCTAGTCGCTCCAGAATCTGCCACAAACCTTTTCTGCTCACGGTGTCGAAAGCTTTGGTGAGATCAACGAATGTTATATTATGACCATCATATAACCTAGAATGCTTTGTGTTAAACAGAGAGACAGATCTTTACCTTGGAAGGTTAGCTCACCTTTCTTCCTTACATTATTATGCCGGACCATGTGGCTAGAGGAAACCAAATGAGTTTTCTGTTATTTTCAAGAGCTGGAGTTTTCCCCTGAGGAACTGTTGATTTTCACTAAGAAAAGGGAGGGCAGAGCAAAGTTGAAGCTGAGCTCCTGCCTTTCCTCTAGAGACTGAAGTTAATGGGGTGGCATGTGAAATCCTCTTGGTGCACAACAACACAGTCACTGAATCTCTGTCAGTGGTTTTCCTCTCATCATTAGGAAGTACACTGTGCCTAAACAAAGGAAAGTCTGGGTTTTTTCGGGGGGGAAGGACACAAAATGTACATACTTCATAACAGGAAAAACGTAAGAATTCTATAAGTCTTGCTCACTGTGCTTTAGTAGTCTCAGTCTAAGGGTGAGCTCTAAGACAGATGGGCAAAAAATCCTTTGATCATGTTGTACTAGTATGTGGAAGGTAGGGCAGCTAAACTAAGAGGGAGGAACTGTGGCATGAGTATTGCTGGATAAACTTGGGATGAAAGAAGATAAAGAGCCCTTTTCATTTGGGCTTCTTATCCTTCTCATTTAGAAGGAACCCAAAATTTAAGTAGGAATATGCTTTTTCTTTCTCTGATTCCTAGGACAGTCCCACCCCTCTAATGTAATTTGCAAATCAGAATAAATTCAAGAAAAGCCAATTGGCAATCTCTAGGGAGAATAAGAGAAAGAAAATGCAATACAGCTCTTCTGCCTGAGAAAAAGACACTCTTAGATCAATTTACATTGGGAAAGTAGATGGCTGCATTTTTTTCTTTCTTTGCAGAAACACCTTCATTTAGTTTGTACAAATATTGCCATGAAGAGATGAGAATATTATTTACTAAGTAACTAATTTGAAGGGTAGATGAAAACAAATAACTTGGATGTAACTTCATTTTATTTTTTATAATCTGTATCAGTCAACAAGTGATTTGGGTCGATATATTTGTAAAAATAGAAAAGAACAAAGAATCTCATTCTAGAACATGGTTCCACACTGAAGCAGTTGTCTGCTACTTCTGTTTGGAAACATGGTGCTATTTTTTATCAGCTCTGTCACTCAGAGCTTTTACTCTCAGACCTACTTCTCAGATCATCTTTGTAAGGCCCATGTACCTTTCTTAGCCTTCAGCAGTTATCCTTTGGAAAGGCAACAGGGTTTTAAAAATTATTCAGATCTGAATTTTACCCTTCTCCTTAAATCTATTTGCCTTGACATTTCTTTTTGCTTCATATTAATTTTCTCTTGTAAGTGGCTGTTCTTGTTCCTATATTCATTGAGGTCTAGGTGGCCTGGGGCTGATAAGTTGTGCACTTTTCATTCAACAAGTTCTTCGGGGACCTTTATTTTCTCACTGGTTCTGTCTGTAGGGAAAAAGGCATTGTTCTCTGCTACTATAATATGCTGAGCCCACTGTAGTTGAGCTTCTGGAGGACTTTCATTGGCATAATCATTTGTGTAATCCTGCCGATAATATGTCCATACTGACGAGCGTGTAAATGCAGACATGACTGCTGAAATCTGATAATACACAACTGCAAGGACATTTTGTCTAAAAGCATAATGTTTCTGTTACTAGTTAGCTACTTTCAGTAGAGCAAATTTACAGTTAAAGAACGTAGTTAAAGAACTTACTAACAGTCCTTTTCCTTATCTTTTCTGTTCTACTTCCAACCATTTGTTCACTGGATTCTTATACAGCATCGTCCATTTTATCATTGGCTTCTTCATAATATCTGTTGTTCACAGTCCTTTGCCTGATATCTACTAAATCTTGTGGCCCTGGGCCCAGAGACTTCTCATTCCGTTTTATTATATTTTTTTTGGCCACAGACACTGAATGAGTAAATCCTTGGCTGATGCCCAGTTTGTAGCTACCTGGAAATCTCCTGATTTGCGAGTATTAGCTTTATTACATATTTATGTATCTTACTTTATATCTAATTTGGAAAGGGTCTTGGCTTTTACCAAGACTCCTGCAGGCCAAGTTCTGGCCTGATGGAAGATGCTTGACTGTGCCCTGCATGTGAACATTTATGTACACCACGATAGGCTTCACTTGTTACAAAGGCTACCCTTTCCTTCTGTTCCAGTTGAGGCTCCTCTCTCTTCATCATCTCTGCTTCCATCGTGCCTTATAGCAGCTGTTCTGCTTTCATTATGCACTCCTCTGCCGGAATGGAAGTCCCCAAGCTTTTGTCCCTGTTTGGGACTGAGCCAGGATCATCAAGAAGAGAGTAGTAGCTGTGATCCAAAGCACGTTTGATTCTCTTAGTTCTAAGGAAAAGATATCCGGAAAAGTGATATATTTTGATTTTTTTTTCTTGTTTACAGGTACAAAAAGGTACATAAAGGCTTATTTCTTGAATAAACTAAAGGGCAAACAAAATCAGGAATTTTTGTCCTGATAGGACTGGCTATATCTCAATCCAGGTCACAGCTGTCTCTCACCTTCCTCTTGGGACTTTCTCCTTTTGCTTCCATGATTATCTTCATCTGCTGCTGTAAATATCTCCACCAATACAGGTTGTTGCTACTACATTTCATTTCTCTCAGAAACTTAAGCAAGAAGTAACTCAGATTCAAGAGATTCTCCTCTGTAGTCCATCATCTTGGATGGAACACGTAAGTGTGGCAAATGTAGTGTCATCCAGGATTAGTATTGGCAACTGATGTTTGCCAGGAGCCTCAAGTACAACATAATATGTCATGATCTTAAACTTTCTAAGTACCATTTCAAAACTTTAAAGATGAGAATCTTTCCATTATCCCTACTTAGTCAATGGTAGTTGGATTAAAGGGCATTAAGATTTGGCTTACTGGACATGGACACCTTTCAGAAAGCAGGAGGTGTCTGCTGGAAACTTTCCTGTTCCCAGTGTCTCAAGAGATATCTGCACTTTCCTGTTCCCAAGAGCTGCCTGTGAGGATGGTGGTACCCATGCATGAGGAAAGCACTTGTGAACTCTACGCATCTGTGTCTCTGTGTATATATGTGTGTGTGTCTCCATTTCCAGCACAGGAGAGAATCCAACAATATTTCACCCAAATGAGAAATGTTATTCTGCAGATTAAAGCCACGCAGTGCCTGGTTTTGTCTTTATTTATGCCTTTCTATTTCCTTCTATGCTGACATGGGTGCACATGCTGGGAAGCGCTGAAGGACATAATTGGCGTTGTGAAAAATTATTGGGAAGCCAGGACGTTCCCTTGCAGTGATCTCCCCCTTCTCTTTCCCATCTGTCACCATCTAATGTGACAAAGTTTTTATCGGGCATTGAGGCAGAGGAGATTAAAAGTAAATACTGCAATCAGGAAGCAGCTGGGGGGAAAATGTAACACATTTCACACTAAGCTGAACAGCTCATCAACTTAGCCTTGTATATCTACAGTGGATGAGAGGGAGGGAGGGCTGCAGGGGGATGGTGTGGTTCAACATGCATCTCCACACTGGGAGTCCGAAGAGGATCATGTGTTTTCCTAAACAAACAGTGCTCATGCTTTCTGGCACTTGATTGCTTTGGGAAAGGAAAAAGCCCTGGGAGCACAGTAGTTTTATGCTTGCTTTTGCAACAAGCTCTTGCAAAACACTATTTTCCCAGGCCCTGATTCGCGTATTTTTGGACTCCCTTCCTGCTTTAGTGATAATCATGGGTACTATCATGTCCTACTCAGGTAGGAGGTCCTTACCAGACGTATTGCTCTGTCTGCATCCAGATGCCAAACTATCTCTGGGGAACTGCAGGATGGAAAGTTTGTTGGCTAAATGGGAGACACTGCAGGCTCATGAGACTGGACATTGAGATCTTTGGTACGCACTGTGCTGGGCACATTGCCTATGCCTTCTTCCTTTTTTACAGTGCTGATGTGATGTGAGCTTAGTGCTGGTGAACAAGAGTAGACTCTGATGCATGTGGAGGATTCTCAGGATCTTCTCTTTATCTCTGGGATAAATAAAGCTTTTTAAAGTGATGCAGGCTTCCCTGGCATCCCTGCCCCTGTGAATGTGTCTCCCGCTATGGAGAATCAGGATCCTCCTAGTTCAGGAGCATTTCAGTCCCCAGCATTTGCTTGATCCTTGGCTTTGCAGCTGAGTATAGCTTCAAACTGAAAGAGGGTAGGTTTAGATTAGATATTAGGAATGAATTCTCTACTGTGAAGGTGGGGAGGCAGTGGAACAGATTGCCCAGAGCAGTTGTGGCTGCTGGAAGTGTTCAAGGCCAGGCTGCATGGGGCTCTGAGCAACCTGTTTTAGAGGAAGGTGTCCCTGCCTGTGGCAAGGGGTTGAAACCAGATGATCTTTAAGGTCCCTTCCAATACAAACCAATGTATGATTATATGATTTAAAATAAGGCAAAGGGCCATTATTATACTTTCTCTAGTATATGAAAAATAGGTAACTTATTGAGATCTTTTTTTCCAGTAGGTCATATGAAATAAATAGCTGCTTGCTAGTGTTTGGCAGCTAAATCCTAATAATGCTGTCTGTAACAAGAAAGTACCAGCCCTCATTATGGAACTATTTATTTGTTCTTCCACTGATGTATATGCTTTAGCCTAGGTCCATGGGCCGTGATCTGGTCTTCTGTGTCATTGTTTCTCCAAACATCTGAAGGCCACTGTCACTCTTACAGACCAGAACCGTGAGCACTGCTGTTATTTTCTCTCCTCTCATATTTGCATCAGAGTGAGGAAAAGAAGTCACACTGGCATGCAGAACATAAGACACAAGAGGTATTGAACAAATTGGGGGGGAAGCAGAAGGAGGCTTGGTAGAAATGCTGGATGGGCAGAGGAGTGTCTGCAGGAAAGATCAGACTGGACCTTAAAACCTCTAAGGATAGAGATTTTACAGTATCTCTTGGTAACATGTTTTATTTATGGTGAAAATGTTCTTCCTTATTATCAGTCCAAATCTCCCATCTCGCAATTAATTCTACAGTATCTCTTTCTTCTGCAGTGTCTTCTCCATGAAGATTCTGGCTGTATCTTAATAACCTCCAGGCCATTTGTATCAAAATGTTCTTCATTTTCTTGCTTTTTCCATACAAATACAAATCACCTGATGCAAAGTTGAGAGGAAGCTGAAGAATTTGAGTTGAAGTAAAAATGAGCTGAAATTTAGCCGCACAAAAGTTGTGAAAGCTAGGCTGATAAAACAGGCCTTCATCACACCATGGTGGTGCCCTAAAATGAAAGAATATATGATTTCTATAATTCTATGATGTGGGCTTTAGGCTGCATCCCTGTTGTGGTTTAAGCCCAGACAGAAATTGAGCACCACATAGCTCAACCCTTCTCTTCCCCTCAAGCTGGGGGAATGGGGAGGAGAATCAAAGTAAAACTTGTAGGTTGAGATAAAGGCAGTTTAATAGGGAGAGCAAAAGCCATGCACACAAGCAAAGAAAAACAAGGAATTAATTCAGTGCTTTCCATGGGCAGGCAGGTGTTCAGCCATCTCTGGGAGAGCAGAGCCCCAGCATGCATAACAGTTACTTGGGAAGACAAACACCATCACTCAAAATGTCCCCCCCTTCCTCCTTCTTCCCCCCAACTTTATATACTGAGCATGAAGTGATATGGTATGAATATTCCTTTGGTCAGTTTGGATCACCTGTCTCAGCTGTATCTGTAACCCAACTGTATCTGTAACCCAGCCTCCCATGCACCCGCAACTTCCTTGCCAGTGTGGCAGAACGACAAGCAGAAAAGGCCTTGGCTCTGAGTAAGCCCTGCTCAGCAATAACAAAAACATCTCTCTATTATCAACCCTGTGTTCAGGACAAATCCAAAACACAGCTCCATACCAGCCACTATGAAGAAAGTTAACTCTACCCTAGGTGAAAACAGCACGATCCCACATCTTGCAGTTGTTCAACACCCTGAGTTCAAATGTAGGTATCTTGAAGAGAAATTCCTTAGTGTTTGTGACATATCTAGGTGTAAGAGGGGAGATGTCCAAGAAAAATGGCTACCCATTTAAACTCCATGCTAACTGTACTGTGCGCTTAATATGACTGAGGTCCTCACTTACACAGATGACAAATGGGAATACAGAAATGCTATCCTGCTCACTGAAGAGGGAGAGCAGTCTTCAGGGAAGGCAGGCTAGTGGGGTCTCATGCTCTAGATAAGTCATAGGGACAGGAGCCCTGCATCTGACTGGCCTCAGCACCTACTGCTGGGCAATGTCTTTGTCACTTTCTCTCTGCATGTACCATAGTAAATTTCTAAGACTTCCTTGTGCCTCAGCATTTCATTTGCCATGACATTCACTGTAACCACCTTCCACTGAGATCAAATGAGCAGGGCATTCACAACAGGGGATAGTGGAGGGCTTCTGTACCTACAACCTCTCTAAAACCTTATTTGATGTCCGTAAGATTTTAGTGGTATTGAGCCAGGCACATACCTAGTGCATTTCCTTTCCCACCCCAAGTTAAATAGAGGAGAAGGCAACTGGTTAAATACTTCAATACATTAGTGTAGAGCATCATGCTGTGGTTAAATATTTGCTCAAAATTATTGGCAGGGAGGTTACCTGAGCACTCCTCATATTTCATTCTTTTGCAACCCTTAAGAAGCATGTACAACATATATTGATGGTTGCTGATGTTCAGTTGCTAGTAGTTTTCTGTTTAATACTAATTTTTTAAAACAGAAGGAACTGATTGTTTTTAGCAGCTACTGCCTGAGGGTGCAGTCATGTGAGCAGGCAGACTCAGCTCTTGGTGGTATATCCCCTCCAAGAAATGCTTTGCTGTAAGAAGCCCTGCTAGTAGTGCAGAAAGTAGTACTTTTCTAGGGTTAGGTGGATTCTCTGCTGCTAAAGATTCTGCCTTTTGGATACGACATAAAACTGAGGTTCGGAATACTTTCATATTTTTATAAGTGTTCCCTGACTCTCTGCTAGGTGTGTTATAAAGAGTGCTTGTGCTTTGTTTGGGCAATACCAAGTACCGTGATGAAGTGCAAGTAACTCAATGGGATTTATACGAGCTTATGAAGCGGAGAATAAACCTCATAGTTTGCACAGTAAATCAATTTGTAAAGCGCTTTGGGATCTTTCTGGATGAAAGGCGCTATATAAATGTAAGCCATGACCATTCATCATTATTGAATATGAAATAGAGATATACACTCTATCAAGCTAGAAGCAATAGGCTTGGGCTCATGATTGCTCACAGGACCCAATCAGTCATGAGTTCACGACATAATGCAACTAGAATAAGAAAAGAAAACCCACAGCAAATCATTCCAAGCAATGCAATTAATGGGCATGCAGTATAAATAGTCAGGAAGACTGGGCTTTTCCCAAGCAGTAGAGTTGATGCCAGAGTGTTAGCAGGGGAAGGAAAGATTCCTCACCAGCAGTATACCATATAGACATCCACTACAGCTAGACTAAGAAAACATTGTACCTACGCTTTTCAGATTTGTCTTTTCTTTTTCCATTTGGGAAATGGAACAGAAAATGGTTTTGTATAAAAAGTGTCAGCTTTTGTTCTGCAGTGAGTCACAGAGATATTGTACATTTTTTTGCATCAAGTAGTGGTCCAGGCCCCTAGTTCTGTCACCCAACCTTGGCCATCATATGTAGCATCTACAGCTCTTGCAATGCAATATGCACACGCATGCCACGGTATATAATCTATTTCTGCTGCTTATCCTTGAAAGTATTGACTGCTGTGGTGGGCTCCATTTTATGACAATTAAGTTGAAGTACAGGCTCCTTCAAGAGCCAAGAGAACAGAGGACTTTCTTCACTTGTGCAAGGGTCCTTTCTGCCCATATATTTGTCTTCTGAGGGAAGGCAATACCTTGTATGAACTTCCCCTCCTTCTTTCAGTTGTGGTGACGTGTCTGTCTCTTAGACTACTATGACACTCTGAGATATAATATTCTGCTCTCATTTTCTGTTTGTTTGCTATTACCGAAGAGAGATTGAGCTTTAATAAAATATAAGGAGGGAGGTGAAAACTGGAATAAGAAAGTGGAGGAGGGGTTCAGTGATCCCATTACATAAAACCTGTCTTACCACAGATGGTAAGGAAGAATAGGAAACTGCCATCAGTTCTTCTACTGCCATGACCACCAAGCAGTAACCTGCAGATTATGTATAGTTTATAGTGACCTATATTTTTGCCTGCAGCTATCTTCAGCTCCAATACAGAGTTGAAGCCTGACGTGTTCTGGAATCACTAGATGGAGCAGATATAGACTTTAGACTACCCTGCAGTGCCAGAGGTGTTGCTATTGCAATTCAATATCCCTTCAGAAGTATGACTGTAGGATTGGAAGGTTGAGGACCCTGAACAGTCAGCCTGTAGTTCTGGTAAATCTAGTGCACAAGACCTTCTGGCAATCATCAGTGTGACTGTTTTCAACCACACTTTCCTCTAGCTTTAGAATCATATGTGTGCTAATAGCAGATGAAAATCAGTTACTGCTTGGCCTTGTCAAAGTGGAGCAAAAAATCAGCAATTAGAAGCACAGAATTATAAAATCTTTAAGGTTCAAAAAGACCTCCAAGATCATTGAGTCCATCCTTTGACCAAACACCACCATGTCAACTAAACCATAGCACTAAGTGCAGTTGTTTCCTAGAGATGGTGGCTCCACGACCTCCATGTGCAGCCCATTCCAATACTTAACAACCCGCTGAACTGCACTCCCAAGTTCTTTTCTGCTGGGCCAGTTTTCCAGCCATTCTGACCCTAGCTTGTCGACTTCCTCGAGGTCAGAGAGGCCCTGCAGACAGACCTCGATGACTTAGAGGGCTGGGCTGTCACCAACCATATGAATTTTAACAAGGGCAAGTTGTACCTGAGTACAACTTGAGTCTGTACCTGGGACAGGGCAACCCTGGCTGTGTGTATAGACTAGAGAACGAGAGGCTGGAGAGCAGCGCTGTGGGAAGGGACCTGGGGGTCCTGTTCAATGGCAAGTTGAATATGAGTCAGCAGTGCCCTGACAGCCAGGAGGGCCAGCCGTGTGCTGGGGGGAATCAGGCAAGACTGAGTAAGGGAGGTGATTGTCCTGCTCTGCTTTGCGACCTCACCTTGAATATTGTGTGCAGTTTTGTGCACTGCAATATAAAAAAGATATAAAGCTATTAGAGAGTGTCCAAAGGAGGGCAATGAAGATGGTGAACTGATGGAGGGAAAGCCTTATGAGGAGCAGCTGAGGTCACTTGGCTTGTTCAGCCTGGAGGAGACTGAGAGGTGACCTCATTGTGGTCTTCAACATCCTCAGGAAGGGAAGCAAAGGGGCAGGTACTGATCTCTTTACACTTGTGACCAGTGCCAGGACTTGAGGAAATGGCATGAAGCTGAGTCAAAAAAGGTTTAGGCTGGGTATCAGGATAAGTTTTTTTACCCAGAGGGCAAAAAAATGTTGGGCACTGGAACAGGCTCCCCAGGGGAGTGGTCACAGTAACAAGCCTGTCTGAGTTCAAGAAGCATTTGGACAATGCTCCCAGGCACATGGTGTGATTCTTTGGGTGTCCTGCACAGGCCCAGGAGTTGGACTTGATCCTGGTGGGTCCCTTCAAACTCAGTATAATCTAAGAGATACTACATAATTCCAAAAACAAAGGGAAGTTTTCTAGGCTAAGCAGATCAGTAGAAGCCGTAACAGATAGTTACATGTGCTAGTATGGGAATAAAGAAAATGCGAGAATCACCATGACAGAGAATTTCACGGTATTGAAAAATGTGAGAACGTGCCCAGGGCAAAGGCAGGAAGTGAGAGGAAATGATCCAAACTGTGCTGTTTTATATTACCCCCTGGAAAGAGGTTTGAGGTCACTGTGGTTAGATCTCCAAAGCATCAGCCCAGTTCTCCAAGAACACAGTCATTCTGTTCCTGCCCTGTCTCTAATCATCTTTCTTTAAGTATCTGCTCTAGGCCTTTGCCAGTGGTAATGTTCTAACATTGATTGCACCCTTGACTGACATATCTACAGTGCTTGACAAAAATGGATCTTGTCTTAGGAGATTATAGTGCTTGAGCAAAGTGGCAAATAGAGCAATAAAGGGGGAAAAGCAGCATATCCACAAAGTATGAATCATTTAAAATACAAATAAATAGAACAGAAACTTAATGTAAAACCTAACAGCTGTGAAATATGCTCTAAACCACCCACAGGAAGGAGAAACATACTGTGAGTTAAAATGTAAATAGTGCCAGAAATCAAGTGAGGTGGAATATAAAATCTGATGATGTGTGCATTGGGGAGGTAGGTATAACCAGGTAGGGAACTAGATTCAGGAGAACTGTTGTAGGTCTGTTCCTGTGGCAGTGTTAACACATTTAGAGCATTCTGGTGGAAGACTGTAATTTGGTGAAAACATAATGGTCTCCTGAGTCACCTTTCTCCTCACTGCTCCACATTGTGTTCTCTTCTCTGGAGAGCTAGAGTAATTTTTGCTACTCTCTTGACAAGACATGTCCTCTTTCTTCTCCTTCTCCCTCTGTTAATTTAAACTCAGAGTGAGAAGAGGAGGAGAATGCTGAACTCCTGAGTTTTCTTCCACCCCTCACTCATCAGCCTCTACTCTGAACTAGATACTATGAACCAGAGAACTTTCTTCTGCCCGCAGGTTAGAGGTTGTGGTACAAGGATGTGTCCCTTTTGCTCCCTTTGACTCTGGTAGCAGATATTTGATCCTTATTCACTCTCCCTAGTGGATCCCAGATGATCAGGCTGTCCTACATCTAGTCCAGGAGGCTTGAGAGAAGGCAAAAGTTGTGGCGTGTTACACAAACATGTAAGGTGCAGATACTGTATTGAGAAAAAAGCAGAGTAGGAAGTGGGGCAATACAATTTTTAATTCTGCCTGAACACACCCTAAATTGTCAGTTGCAAGCAAATTCAGTCACCCTCCCACCCATCTATTTTCTGTTCTGCATATGAGGTATACTACTGCTATTGAACTACAAATGACATGCTGATTTTGTGATGTTGCTAAGGCATGTCAAAATGTGCACATTATTTTTGCAAGTGTTGGTTTAGAATCCATGTGGTTAGAGAGCAGCTCTGCAGAAAAGGACCTGGGAGTCCTGACACACGAGTTGAAGATCAGTCAGCAATGTGACTTTGAGGTAGTGAAGGCTGAGCACATACTAGGTTGCATTAATGCATTAATAGGATTTTATCCAGCAAGTCAAGGAGTGATTATTCTCCTCTAGTCAGCAATTGCAGGACTACCTGAGTCCTGTGTTCATTTTTGGGCTGCTTAATATAGGTAAGATGTTGACAAAGAGGAGCAAGTCCAGCCACTGATGGCAAAGATGGTAAGAGGACTGGAGCACAAGAGATAAAAGAGAGACTGTATGACCTGAGTTTATTCAGCTGGGAAGAAAAAGCTAAGGAAGATCTAGTTGTAGCCTTCAACTGCCTAATGGATAGTTAAAGAGAAGGCAGGAGGAGTCAGAGCAAAAGATAAGAGGCTATGAATGCAACCTGCAACAGGGGAGTTACGATAGCTCTAAGGAAAACATTGCTCATAATGGGAGTGGTTGCAGAGAGGTTGTCTTCTTCAGAGACAGTCACAATTTGCCCTGAGAAGCCTGATCTAAGTTTGAAGCTGGGCCTGCTTTGAGCCGGGGTTTGGACCAGAAGACTTCCAGAGTTGCTTTTCTGTAATTCTAACTGTGATTTGTAAGACAGCTACACTAATTTACGCAGTGAGTTAACTTAGAACACGACAGACTAGAATAAAACTAGTTCCTTGCTTTAGCGAGAGAAGTGGGCAAAGAGCCAAATGAGGTACATCAGTTTCAGTGCTTTAGCCTTCTCTTGAACTGAATCAGAAGCATATCCTCAAGAAAAGGTTCCCTGAAGTTAACAGACACTTTGTTTGGTATTATACAAAGGGTCTTTCTTGATAGATGGTTGCACATGTATGAGCTGCCCTCATGCACCTAGCTAATGATGAGGTTAATTAATTAGAACTAAAGGAGACAAGTGTGCCCCTGTGAGTTTATTGGCACTTTATAACTACCTTGGAGAACTGCGCAGCATAAACGAGGGGTCATAATCAGAGATTGAAGTCCCTGCTCTGTAAAATGCCCTACTGAACAGAGAATGCTGTGGAAGCTGGGCTTGCAGTTAGACATTGTTTAATGTGTTCTTGATTGTTTTCGTGCAGCTTTATTCTGTCAGAGGGACTATCAGAGTACTGTAGTCTTTCTTCAGTTCTGCTGACTGAGAGAGCTTTTGAAAACAGAAATCCTGAAGGAGTTCCTGTAGTTAGTGCAGGAGGTTCTCATGCAGGTAGCATGAGAAGTGCATTTGTACACTTGTTTTGTGAGCTTGTTTCCTAATGTTTGCTTATTTTTACTCATTTTATACATACTATTTTTAAAATAGTCTAGGTAGGACTTGGTCTTCTGCCATCTATGGCCAGCAGTACATACTATGTCTTAGGATATTCCAATTAGGCAGAGAGAGGCCTGTGCTGCAGTGAAACACGCTATCCATAGATACATTGGAAGTTCCATCCTTGGAAGCTTTCAAGACTCGGCTAGAAAAAGGCACAGCTGACATGTTCTAGTGGTGGTAGAGGTCCCACTTCATGGCTGGACTAGATGTCCCCCAGAGTTTCCCTCCAAACGATTTGATGAGGTCACTGCATCAGGGAACTCATCCTCTCTTAAGGCCTCTGTTCTCACCAGAACAGATCTGTTCACAGGGTGGAAAAGTGTCTTATATCAAAAACAAGCTGCAAGGACCACTTGAGCTGAGACGGGTGTAGTATGGTGCATCTTGGGGCTACCCCAGGTTTGCTGGAGAAGCTGTGGTGTGAAGGGGCTTTAGTTGCTATATCTGCTTTCTGCTGGGAAGCTGCTGGCTTGCTGCATCTCCACATTAGCTTGTCTGCAGTTCTCTCACTCTGTGTGTCAGAGGTACGGAGCCAGCAGCAGAACTGGGCATTACTAGAGAACGCAGTGTGTGTACCTCATAAACTTGCACAGCTCAGCACTCTCATACACTTCACAGTGAAGTTTTTTGCCTCAAGCTTAGAACTACCCTGTAAAAACCAACCTGTAGCAGGGAGCAATAACCTTTCTCCTGATGGAGAGCAAGAAGAATATGAATGTTAGGTTCATCCAGCCTAACAGACAACTGATGACACTTGCAGCACTGTCTAGCCCTGCTGAACCGAAGACAGAATATCTAACAGGATCACTCTTAAGGCCTGTCTGTTGGAGACAACTGAACTAATTAAGCTGATAGATGATGTCTAAATTGGCTTAGTGAAATCAGTGTCGGTTCCACCACAACATCCTTGTCTGAGTGTGAGAGCAGCTTCGTATATTTTGGCTGGTGAAGGTATGAGATTTAAAATGAGATTTTGGTTGAACTGGTAAAGCTTTCTCATATACACAAGTGTTTGTGTACTATATTCAAGACTTTATTGCTAGGTTTATATGAACGAAAAAGTTTCACCAGTCACTGCCTAGCTTATGGAAAATTGATTGTAAGGATGAGCTTCACTGCGGTGGTGTATTGCCAAGGCTGCAAATAAACTTGTGTTCTGCTACTCTTCTTGGGTTTCCTAGACGAAACCAAGGAGACTGGCTGACCTCATGTTGCTGTACGCAACAGATCAGGGCATATGAGACGAGTTACTGTATCAAAGACCTATTTCATTGTTTTGCTTTTGAACATTTCCACATTGTTACATTACACAGCTGTCCCTCAAGTATAGTGTCAGTGTAGGATATGCCAAACCTTTCCAGGAGGAAACATGGCAGCTCTGAAGGGCCACACCCCGCATTACTCACATACAGGAGCTGTACACACAGTAGCCGAGTGCTTACCCAGGTTTCACACTGGGATCTCTGGAGGTACAGCCCAGAATTCTCTGTGTTGCACTAACTTGAAAATACCTTGTTAGAAACTGGTTTCTACTGCATCTTGCAAGAACTTCATGGACTTCCATGAGGCAGTGTGCACAAGTGCTCTTTGCGTGCCTATGTACCAAGTGATTCCAAGTGTGCTTTCCCTTCAGCCCAACCCTGCCTGTGACTGAGCTGTGGGACAGCACATGTGCAAGTGCTATTTTGTTTGTGACTGCATTGCTTATTGCAGGGACATTCAAAGGAAGGCAATGGAAATGTGATTGAATAATTGAATATTGACAGGATTATGTTATAGGAAACACAGACATGAAGACTTGGAGGCAGCAAAACAGTCAGCCCTCAAAATTACACTGTACATGGAGACTATGAGAATGTCAAACACTGACGTGAAAAGGGGCTTCTTTCACATATTATGGCCACAGGATTTGGTTCAGGTTTTTTGGGTTGATCCTGTCACGCTATGTAACTATATGTGTGCTGGCATGGCAGACTTATGAAAGAGACCAGTTTGTGTTGAAATACATGCCATGCTCACTAAATCAGTAACCGCGTTTTGGAAGCTCCCTCCAAGTAATCAGTTTGAAGTAGTCTGGAATAAATCACTCCTTGTATGTCTACTCTCCACCTGCACCCCTCAGCTGGAAACCATCTTGTACTACACTTTAAGGGAAAGGGCATGACTTAACACTTTGCACAGAAGCCAAAGCTATTTTGTGGCACATTGTAAAGTTGTTATCTGAAATTGGTCAGAACTCGGGACCTTTTCTATTTATACCACAGCTTTCTTAATACTTAAAGCAGATATAAGCTTTAAACCTGCTTTGTATATTACTTGGGCTTGCCCTGAACAATCCTTGAAATGCAGTCCCAGGACACACCATACCCTAATGGACTGTGTGGCATGTTTCAGGATCTCCTCTAACCTTGGGGTTTGGAACTTTCTCCACTGACTTCTTCTTGCCTTTTTTCAGAAGCTCACCATGAGTGATGGTAGGGTCAGTTCTTGGTGTGGTGTGAGCTTTCAGTGTGATTGCCTGCAGAAGAGGCAGATGTACCTGGTCTGTCGCCTTCTGCTCTGTCCCTCTGAGATCATATCTATTGCAGGTATGTCCAACTGAAAAATGTAATTATGGTTATATACAGGAGAGTCAAACATATTACAGTATGGGTCTACATGAATATCTCAGAATATCCTATACTAACCCACTTTCCAGGGGCTCTTCAGAGTTGTGAAAGTTTTTAAAATTTTTGTGTTTCCTCCATTCATCTGACTTTTAAAATAATCTAATTTTCCTGTGATGTTGTCACAAGAGGGCAGAATCGGGGTTTGTACATGCAGCAACATCTAGCACAACAGAACAAATTGCTGTGTATCAGCTGAGCTGTGGTAACAGCTGTGTGTACAACTAGCCTGCAGCAGACATGGGGTAATTCCACTTAACGCTGTCTTCTCCTAGGTTAAGTCAAATGACCTTGCATTTATCACATGCCAGAAGCATGCACATGCTCAATTATCAAGCTAAGATTATATGCCGTGACTTCTTAAGGCTCGGTAACTTAATCCCCTGTCTCAGCCCTAAAGGCTGTTTGTTATACCTTGAATAGGTATCTTCCCTAGATGTTTTTATAAAGCCAGACTGCATTGGCAGTCAGAGTAGCAAACTGTGCTCTTTGGAATGCTCTGAAGTACCGGCAGCTCATTCTCTTACAACAACCTGTTTTTGGAAATCTGGGACTGCGTGAGCAGTCCAGTCCCAAGCGAGGATACCTTCACCTGCTAAGAGTTCCCCAGCATGAACTACCTCTGTACCCACAGCTGAGTTATCTCTGCCATTGCAACAGTCTCAATTTAAGGGTGACTAAAATTGTTGACTTAGGTCTATTTGGCTGCTACAATTAATCACACTGATCACTTTGAATGAATTCATTTGCAAATGCATTCTGGTTTGCCTAAATACTTAAAATGTCACAGAATTTTAATTACTAGGGAAATTTTAAATAATTTCTTTTTAAAGGCTAAAGACCAACATCAGAACTAAATTTTTAAAGGATTAATTCATTGTCATTCTAAAGAATTGTTGTGATTTCCCCCCCCCCCATTGTTAATGGACTTTGTCTTTCACTTATAAAGAAACCTCTCACAGCTTTGGAATTAATAAAGCACTCAGTGAGAAGTACCTACTGAACTAGTCTACATCTCTCTGACCAACTTGTAAGACAAATTCAATGGATACATGTTTGTCTATACATAGACAAGTCTTCAGATATGATGGGGTTGATTCTAGAGTTAGTTCAAAAAGTAGACAACCCCCCAAGAGAATACAAATTTTTCAGCTTTTAACTGACTCTGATAAATAATCATCAGTGACGACTCAGAATTGCAGGTCCTCTGCCTTCTCTGTGAGAACCATGAATCTGCAGTCCAGTTAGAACATAAAAATGTGTCCTTTATGATGGCTAAGTCTTTATTAGCACAGCAACAGGAGGTGCTGTATGCAGTGTTTTTCTTCTAATCTGCTGGAAACTAGGCATGAAAGAGAAAAGAGACCAAATTCACAGACTTCATGCCTGAGTTATCCAGGTTCCCAAATGAAGCACACCCTAACTGATCAAATACATTCTTCCCAAATTAACACCTTTTCTAGTTTGTTAAGTAGAACCTGTAAGACTCTAATATTAGTATCTTCTACAGTGCTACACAACTACAATAACAAGAACCCTTATTCAAGAAGCATCTCTAAGGAGACTACAGGTCCCACCATGCAATGGGGTGGGCCATTCAAATAGGGTGTGACTTGCTGGTGGGATTTGTAGTCTCTGGGAACAGTGCCACTGTACAGAAGAGGAGTGTGTGAAGAATTTACTCTTCTAATGTAAATTAGGAGCTTGTCTTGAGAGCAAGTTGCTCTTATTCAGGCAAAATTTAGGTGACCTCAGTCTGAATCACATGGATATTGTTCCTCCTGTTTTTCCTTTCTCCTGGCTGCTGCTCAACATTTGAGATGGCACTGGCTTGTTACCTGCTCCCCTTTGTGGGGAGAGAGGGACCTGTGCTCTGTGTGTGTGAGCATGCGTGTGTGTGTGTGTGTGTGTGTGTGTGTGTGTGTGTGTGTGTGTGTGTCTCGCTGCCTGTCATTACAGCACTAATGGAAATACTGCACGGATCACAACTCTCAATTAGCTCCTCGGGAGATTGCTGTGACAGCCAGTTACTGAACAGCAAGGCCTGAAGGAATGAATTAATTTGTAGTACACGGCAGTTAGAGTCACAGTGTTAGCAATGGAATAAGACAGCAATAGACCCTGATTAGGCTCTGGCTGTGTGATGCAAGAGACTGTACCTGGGGGACAGTCTCTCTTCTGTATCGAACCTCCTGGGGTTAAGAAAGATCTTGGTCCATGAGTGAATGAGTTTAGAGCTCTTAGTTTGGTTCTTGGAGTCACTGTCTGCCTGAGGCTATTGGCAGCTCGAAACTGGCTTTCATTCAAAACAGACAAGGGCATGCTGCTCTGCTCCTGGCCTGGAGCCAGGCCACAGCCACTAAGTGAGTGGTATTCAGGGGAGGTAAGGCGATCTTTCTGTCCTCTTCAAACAACAGCTCTCTTATTAGTTCAGATAACTGTATCACACAGGGTGTCCTAAGGCTGCTGCACCAGGGGATGCTAGTGTCTGGCCTTTGCAGTGCTACACTTATACACAGACATAGAGGAGCAAAACATGCTTGGGAAGGCATGAGCATGCAGGCATGCCACACTTTGTAAAGTACTCCTAGAAAAGTTGGGAGTCGTTATAGGCAGTCTGAGGTTTCCACAAAGAGCCACACGTTCCCTGTACCCTGAAGTACCACACTGCCCAAAGATTCTCAGTCTCTTATTCTGACATTCACAAAGCTGAATACAAAGATAAGTCTTGTCTTTTATCAATTATGCAATGACTTTTTCTTAAAACTTGTTTTTTACATCTTTTATAGAGATGGCTTATTTGTGTGCAGAGAGGATTTGTCACAGTGGGACACCAGCCTTCCTCTTCCCTTGATCAACCACCCAGTGAGAAGCCATGCAAAGCCAATGAAGTTTTGCACATGGCACTTGTTTTAGTTGGGTCAGATCTGACCTCCTGAACTGTGTGACATGCAGAGCTGGGAAGGAGTAAGGCGTAAATAGAGAATTGGTCATAGAGCAGTCCTTGTGGAAAGTAAGAAACATTAAAGGAAAGTTTCCTATGGACTGTTTTCGTGTAGTGAATTTGGTGCTTTAGAACAGAACTCTGCTGTGTTGCTCTGGTAGGCTAAGAAATATGTAAAGTACCAAATGGGAATAAGTGACCTGTGTCCTAAGTTCTTTATGTTCTGGAAAGAAATATGCCTGAGTAAAGAGGGAAAGAGAAGTAGTTCACAGACAATGCAGTCCCTAAATGTGATTGTCCTCTGTAAAAGGGACATGGAAGCAGCACCAGCAGAGTTTTTTTATGCCATTCTGGTCTTTAGGTGCAAGAGAAGTCTTTTGTTTTAATGGAATTCCCAAGAGTCATTCAGTCTGTGGTCCCTGCACTGTCAACCAACAAATGGAGCAGTTAACATTACCTTTGTTAATAGAAGAAAGGAAATCAAGCCCAAGCTCCTCTCAGCGCTGGTGTCCTTGTAACTTGCAAGTCAGCAAAGTGGTTGTAAATGGGCTCACAAATCTGGCAGTGGTCCTCCCGTGGGCAGTATTGCATTGGTTGCTTTTATTTTCCTTCATTTTGGAGTGTAAACAAAAGTCCAAATAGTCGATTTTTTCCTTTTTGCAGCCTGTGGCACTTCTTTGATCTTTGTGTCTGCTGCTTGTATTAAACGTGTCCCTTGCTGCATGTTCTGGCCAGTAAGGGGTGCTCCCCCCTTCCTTCCTGCAGCTCCATTCTTTGTGCAGAGCTACGAGTGCTGTCATGCATTGCTGTTGCTTTCAGGTGTGTCTCACCCAGACAGTACGTCATGCTTTGATGTAGTGTATTGATACAATAATGGTATTTCTAGTGTGAGTCCTAATGGTGTGGTTTTAATGACACTTTTTGGCATTATCCTGTCATCTGTACATACTGCTACAGAGGTCCTTGAATAGGTTCTTCCCGTGCAGGCCACCAGATGAGATAGGCCTCAGCTGGGTTTACATGCATAATGTTGAAAGGGAAGAGGAGAATATTTGTGTGGTTGACATGGCTATAAGGAGACTAGAAATATTGGGAAAATGAGACTTTGCGATGTGGCAGTTTTAGGATCCCACATCCCAGTTGAAGGAACATGTTTCTCTGCAGGGATATGTGATTTGGCTGATATATGGGATGTGCCTTCTCCACTGGCCCTTTGCAGACAGGATCTTTTCAGTAACATAATTCACAATGAATTTTGATGGACACAGTCCTGATTTTCACACTCTTGATCACTATTGTCTGGGGTTTTTTTGCCTGGATATAAAACGGTCATTTGCTGACCTGGTACCTGTGTTGAGTTGTTCTTCTAGATGAAAAAGATGACACCAGGACCAAGGAAGAAGTAGTTTGTCCTTAAGTGATGGTCCAGTTTTTTAAAGTAGCAAATAGCCACCCAAATAGTTATGTTGCAGAGACAGAGAGTAAAATGTATATGAGGAACGGGGATGAAGAAATGGACTAAAAGAGACAGGCAAAGAAGATGGGAGTATAGAAAGAGAGGAAAATTGATAAATAAAAAAAGGAGAAGTGACTAAAGCAAGAGAAGAGAGAGGGAGATTCTTTCCTGATTAGAATTCATGAACTCCATTCTTACATTAAGTCTATATATGACACCTGGCCTTTAATGTGAAGCTGCCTACGAGCATTAAAAATTAAAAGCAGAAGGTAGGATCCATCCATCTCGGGCAGCGCTGCTCCCCTCCTATCTGAGCTCTGCACAAAGCTATTACACATTGATAAATTATTTTGGGTAATAGCTGAGATATTACATTGTTTCTGAGTGAAGGTAAAATCTCTCCATGACATGGGCATTTATCAGGAGTGCATTTCACCCTATTTATTATGGCCGAGACGAGATCGCAGGCTGCGGGCAGAGCTGGCACGTCGTGCTGATCACCTCCCCCATTGCCTCCCTTCCCTCTGTCACTTAGATGATGGGATATTGATGGAGCTCATGACAAGTTAATTATTAACTAAAGATATGCAGTTCACCTTTGCCAGGGGAGGGGGCATACAAGAGAGCAACGATAGTTCTTAAAAAAATAAATATATCCATTGTATCTTAGGATTCCTTTCTCCACTTTCCTCTTTCTTCTACCTGTGGTATTTTACAACCCCCCAAATAAATCAAATAGGTTATATGAATTCCAGTGTAGTCTAGAAGGCCAACAGAAATGGAAGAACCTCTAAGAACTTCAGGTTTTGTTCAAAAAAGTTTACAAAAAAGTTGTCCTCCATTGACTTGGCATTGGAAGTAAATGGGGAGAAATTTTCATTGTCCACTGAGTAACAAGGGCTTCTCTAATTCTTCAGAGGACCGGAAAGCAAAGCCACAGAATTTTGATTCTGTCCCATAAATGAATACATTCTTTCTTTGTAAGGAAAAGATGTCTTAATATCATCTGAATATTTCATCTACTCCTTTCCACTGAGTGCTGGATGTTTCCCTGAAGGCTAACTGGTTTTGCAGTACAGGAGCAGTAAGGTGATGGCTGCAAAGATAATGCTTGCTTGTTCATCTGATCTCCAAACTTAATGAGTTTGCCAATACATGAAGGACTGTGTCATATTTGCATCCTTGTAGTCTTGGTCACTGAGGGAAACAGCTGCTATATGTGAACCTTTGGGTTACAGTATTTATCAGGTGTAATAAATAAAAGCTGCTCAACTGATTGGCTGTGGATTGAGTAGTCCTTCAGTCTGCATCATTCACCTTGCAGTAACACAGGCAGTCAGTACTACCTCATTGTCACGTTCTATGAGTCAGTGCACTAATGTCTTACTCATTTTGCGGAGAAAATGGCTGAGAGTTGCAATGGGAAGTTTTCCTGTTAGCACTCTCATCAGGAAGACTAAAGTTCAAACAACCCTCTGACTGTGATTCTGCAGTTTGTTGAGTAGGCTGGAGACAAGGCATGAAACGCAATCAAATGCCAGAGGTAAATAGTACACCATTTTTTGCTCAGCTTCTTCTGGTTTGTCCATAAACTATCTTAACCTTGTGTTGGTCAGATAGTTCTAGAATAAAGGAGCCATGGCTATAAGCCACCATAACAGTGGTCATTTAGAAAATAATCATTAGGCAAAAATGTCACAGTCTATCAAAAGCAGCGTTCCCTCCATCTAGTCTATAGTACAACCTGCGTAGTGAGGTTTTAGCACTTAAGAGTCCTTTAGAAAAAATGTGGGTTTGTTTTTCAAAACCCAAGCTGCTCTAGATGCCAGTTTAAAACTACAGGTGTGCCAAATTTCATGCAGGTTGGAATTGAACCATATAACTCATTTAGGACCCGTCTAATTCCCTTCCTTGAAGAAAGCATAAGATTATTACTTCTGGAATGGAAAAAAAAGAAAAAGGTTATTTTTCTAGTTGTCTTTTTATGAGCTGGAGTAAGGGATGCAAGATTACTACCTGGTGTTTCTGCAACAAACTGGTGTCCCCAGAGTAAAATTGTACATGCTTTTTTCATGTTTTTCAACTTGAAGTATTACAAAACTTGTGAAAGCTGCTGTGTGCTCTCTATTCTTTTGGTGTAAAACATGCTCTAGTGAAGCACCACTGAGCAGGGTAAGGGAAAACAGTACCATTCTTTGAAATCCACCATTCTGTTCCCTTGGATTAGTGCCTTATACTGGAGTTTTGGGAGCAGACATTTTGTTTTATTGGTTTTTGGCTTTTCCTGTGAATCTGATAGTTTCGGTTCTGCGTCAATTCTGAAAGATCCTTTTTTTAAAAAAAAAATTTTAATAAGCTACATTTCCTATTCCACAGCTGTGAGAATTCTCTCTTTGAAAATACAGATTTCTACTTATTTGTCTCAAACTGGGAAAGTTTAAGTACATTTTAAGCAGATGGATTTGAATTTTCAGGTGTAACTCTTCCTCTGTGAGACTATGTTTGATGCTCAGGCATTGAAATTGCTGTGCATAAAAGCAAAACTTTGAGAGCCTTCATTTGCTTCATACACTTTGGGTTTTTGAAATCTCAAAAAATCTATTGTTTTTTGAAATCTCTGGGAATTGATTGCTGTCAAAGGTATGAGAAAGAGAGATAGGATTGTGCCCCCAAGTACAGATAAAGTGAGTGCTGTCTGAAACATGGTGTGTAGATTAGCTTTCTGGAGTCCAAGTAAGAAACTGCCCATCACTGCAGTAAGGCTAATCTCCCTGTCCTTGTCTGGTCATAGTGATCAGTTTGCCCTCTACTTAATATAATAAGATATATAATAAAAATATATTAACAACTGTGAACCACCCTCATCCCCTTTCCAAAACCCCCTGGGATCTTCCAAGGTTAGAGGATGTGCAGTATACTCACCTCAAAGTAAATTCACGTTCATTATCTTCATCCTTTTATTGTACACCTTGTCCTTGCCTGTTGCCTCTCCTGTGGCTGCTTTTTACTCCAGGCCTTGGTCTGCAGTGCCTGTGTGGGCAATGTAGCTCTGTTGACATCCCTGGCAAAACACTACTGGTGTAATACCTGGTGGCCCCATTCATCTTCCAAAGATACCTTTCTAGTGAGCTTTGTGAGAACCACATCAGGCTGTGAACTTGTGCATATGTGTTCAGGGGGTCTGGGCTCATATGCTGTCTGTGACTCAAGGCAGAGACTCCATCATTGTTTCCAAGCATTGTGCCCACCTGCTGGCTTCAGTATTGACAAGGCTTATAGCTTTTTCCCTATTTTTTTTTATTTTAGCTAGACTTTCCTTCTAGATGTCTCAAAACTCAAGCTGTAATTACTTACTCAAAGAATGCCTCTGACACTAACATGGGTAATAGCAGGAGTTCAGTGCTCCCAGGCTGTTCATGTAACACACAGTTCTCTAGTGGTATGAATAAGGAGGCAATGGAGAAGGGATTGCTCTGCTTGAACTTGGAAATCATTATGTTTATAGAATAAGCATTGAAAGTCCATAAGAAAAAGCCTCATATTGAGAGACAGTATTATGAAAGCTTTTTTGTTGAGATCCATCTTTTCATTTGGAAACGTACCTATCCATAATATTAATCTTTTCTGGCATAAAGATGATGACATGTGGTTATATTACCTGCTGCCTATAGAAATATAAGTGAAATTCATGTTAAGTTTATACTAGCTTTACTAGAATTAGCTCATTTTTGAATGTACCTCAGTGTGATTTAGCTGCCCTGTACCTAGAAGACTGTATTCAGTCCATCAGTATGTGAGGTGTCACAGGGCAGACAGTAGCAGCAAATCAGACAGACCAAGACTCATCAGAACAGGGCTACTTCACAAGAGCTAGGACTGAATGTGCAGTTTAACCACTGTTGTGTCCTGTTGTATGTGATGGAGTTTTCCCTGAGCCAGGCAGGCAGCTTACTTTTTCTACAAGGCTTTATGACTGTGCTGCCTTATATGGGAGGTCATGTGCTGCTGTGGTGTGCCAGATCTGGTACCCTTTGCTCACATGATACCTCATTCTTTGTTGTGACTGACACAAAATCAGCTGAGAAGGTGCAATGACTTCTTAGTCAGGGGGGAAGTTAAGGAACAGCTGGACTGTAAGGTCACATCTGCTGAGACTGTATATATAGAAATTGGCTTTTTTGTGCAGGTGCCTAGCTGCTGGCCTCCACACCAACCAATTTAGGTCTAGATATGTCCTTACAGCTGACAAATCTTTTTCAATTGCGCCAAACTCCTGGCACTAATAGCAACTGAGATGAAGATCACATCAGCTGATTATTTGTGTTTGGAAAAATTACTTTGTCATCTTTTCATTGTAGTGACAATCCCTTCTTCCTTTTATATCCTAGTTCTAGACTAATGGAAATAATGACCCAACTCTTAGCTTGTCTGTTTACTTTCTTTATTCCTCAGTATTCTCAGCAATTTGCTCTTTGTGTCTTTCTTACTCATAAGGGAAGATAGCAGAGACCTAGCTGGTCCGTCTCCTGTGGTATCCTTTATACTTTGTCTTTTGTATTCCCTGAGCTGACTGGCAAAAGCACTTCATGCTTCAAATCTTTCCTTGCGATCCACCTCAGTATCTTGATGTTTTTAGGAAAGTAACTGGTTCTGAGGTCAGTAAGAAACTTGATACTTATTAGGATTTATTTGTCTTACAATTTCTTTATTAAAAGCATATTTTTAAATTATTTTTTTCTTAAAGTCATCTACTCTTGCTTGTGGTGAACCTGTCACTGTATTTCACCTTCTTTCTGCCACTTATTTCAGTCTTTCCTCTTGTGTCTCACCTCAGTCTTCACATGGATTTAGGTGATAAACTGAACAGTTAGACCTTGACCCCGAGGGAGGTGTGGTGGTTTTGAGTGGTACCGTAAAATAAATCTTTCCTACTAATGATGTGCTCTAGGCCAGACACGGTGCTGCCTTCCAAACATGGCAAGTACAGACACTGGAAGCCATGACATACCACTGTGCTCGTTCTGTACACATGCAAGCATTGCGCACCCCCACACCCCCACCTTCCCCCTACCACAGCATAAATGGAGGATCATGTTCCGTATGCTCCCAGGTCAACCCTCAGAAACAATTTAAGCAGCTTGGAGAAACACACAGCAACTTAAAGGGTTAACCCTACAGTAATTGGAAGGGGGAGGGGGGAAACAGTGTAATGGAGGGGTGAAGAGTTTCCATAAACCCATTGCCTTGGCTCAGAGAAACTGCTAAGGGGCAGTGGTCAGAGAGAAACAGAAGGAGAGAGAGAGATATCAAGTGTAGTAATCAGAATGAAAAATGGAGCTCTGGTTACTTTAAACAAGAGCTAATTTATCACGAGAACGAGTGGATAAGTAGCTGAGTTTCAGGCGTTCAGTAAGTTCCCCGTTCTGCTCCAAAAATTATTCCACCCCTGTCTCCATGCTCCCATAAATCATCCCCTTCTTCACTTATGCTCCGATTACCAATTACTCCTGCCTACGACACACGCTTTCCCCTGCCCGACACAATCTGATGGGGCCCTGCCTTTTAATTTTACAAATGCTTTTTTCTT